>JAZAYU010001068.1:0-94129 GCA_038501625.1 Corbicula japonica | reverse complement strand
GTTGACGTCACAAATCGTTACACAAACTTCTCCTGCTCTAACAACGACCCATTTACCTACACTTGATGTTTTGTTGACGTCACAAATCGTTACACACACTTCTCCTGCTCTAACAACGACCCATTTACCTACACTGGATGTTTTGGATACGATACAAATCGATACACAAACTTCTCCTGCACAAACATCGACGACATTTCTTATGTATAAAACCGCAAGAGACAAACACGACTGCCTTACACTCATCTACTGTGTTATAAACCGCATAGTCCACAACGATGTCGTCTTCTACGCCCACATATCATATACCCACCACAACGAAATCCAAAGAAGTTTCAACATCGGTATACACAAAAACATCCACAACCAGCGAAACAAAACCTTCGACATATACAGAAGACACTAAAACCAGTTTCTACGACTTTATCAAAAGGAACAAAAAAGTTCTCCACGAATTCTTTAACATCTATTTTGACATCAACACTAACATCGCCGACTCCATCAATGTTACCAGTAACAACTGCATTTGATGGTTTGTATTTTGCCATTTTGCTGAATATTTACATATATTTCTAACTTACTGGTTGATCGTAGTGAATATTCAAAAGCTTCCTCGTTTCGCATAAAACATAAGTTGTACACAGGATACAGACCGTTCAGTCAAATAGAGGAGGAAGTATATTTTTAGTTATAAAAACACTTCCGATTTCAGTTCCAGTCATGTTTTAGTTTGCTTCAGTTTGCTACGTCCGATTTTTTAATGTTAACAATAGGGATATATTAAATATAACCATCAACAATAGCATTCATCAGGTTTTTCACAAAATTAACAGAGAAAATGTCTTGCTGATTGATCATCTAAAGTATTAGAAAACCAGATGTAAAGAATTGACCATCTAGGTTTTCGAAAACCAGATGTAGTAAAACAGTTTAAAATGAATTCTTACAAATAAATTCCAAAAATGTGGAAAGCGACGTTTGTTTGGATTCGAACCAGAGATCGGAAAAGTTCGAAACGTGTGGAATGAACAAATATATCAATTTATTTTCTGATAATGTGCCAGTGTTTTTTTCCAACGACCTTCACGAACATAAATGAGGCGCCAGGGCAATATTTTTGGACAATACACGATTACATTTATACATATTAGGCATGGCAATCAAGAAGTCGACGATTTTAGTCCGTTAAACTGAATGCCCGATTTCCCAAGGACAGTGTAGTTAAACAGAAACGATATTCGAAGGTTTACGTTAAATATAAAAAAGGTCAAACAGCGAGAAAAAAGAAACATTCCCGGGTAATCCTCGATTGTGTGACTTTTTAAAACCCCTACCGCGTTTAAATGTCCTTAGTTTTCTAATGTACGAATGAATTTTAATCATAGCAATTCATTTATTAAGACGTAGAAATGATGTATCTTGTTATGCTTTAAATTAGAAGTGTGTTCTACAAATCAAGCCATAGAAATCAGAATGTGATGATAGTGTACTTAGAATATTAGTTAAAACGAAGTAATATTTGCTTGTCAAGTCGTAGCCTATGTCAAATACGAGCTAAGAAAACCGAGATGATATATCGGTTAAATGAGTGCCTGCGGACAAGTCCGATTCATAGGTCTTCTTAATTTCCGTCCTAGAGGTATGCATAATCAAACAAAGAAAGCACGTGGGCAAGTGTTGCTATGTTAAATTGTCTCTTAATTCCAGACGATTCCAATACCCTGAATTTGACCGCCGCCATTTTTATTTCACGCGACTGTCCGCCATTACAGAGGTGAAAATTCCTTAGAGTCCTTGACAACGCTATACAGTAATCCTATATCAAAATTAGAATTTCGTGCCAAACAATGACAGATATCAAGCATTTTATTGGAATAATTGTGTTTTTGAATGCAACTATTAATAGAGGGTAGAGTAGAGTTTAAAATTTTGAACTGACTTATAAATCGTCCTATTGATCCACACCAAAGCTTATGATGGAAAAGCAATGAAATTGTTCATTCATTCAATGTACATGGTTTTCCATTTATTGTTCCTGGTAATGGGGAAAGTGAAAAGTGAACACTGTAGACCAAGGATCTATACTTTAGTTCAAGGGTCTACATTGGTCACAGATGTAAAAAATACTGTAACTCAGTTTAACTTTAAATAGATGAGCTGAATTATTGTTCAATCATGTTTTATGATAAATGAGTATGTAAACTAAAATACAATATTTATTTAATTAATTTCAGCTTTGGTTTTGTTTCAGTGCTTTAAACCTTTTCAAAGAAAGTTATTTAACTGTCATGTAATATGTACAGTAAAAGTCGAATATCACATAAAACGTTGTCTACACTTCGTTTGAATTAACTTACAGGCAATGACTGGCTAGTACATGCAACTACTTTTTACATTAATACTTTTCGCTTTATCTTTTCGGGTCAGGTTAATTCGCAAACTTAACTACCCGAAATATTGGGTGTATCGTCAATATTTGATTATTTGATGATACATTAGACAGACAAACGTGCTGAGTAATTAGGCTATTTTTAAATTGACCGTTTTAGTTAAGTTTGATTTGACTTATTTCAATGTCACAGTGTTGGCGATAAAAGAATCTGACACTAGTTGTGACAGTCGTGTTATTTGCGTTTGTCAGAGGCTCGCTTTACAACTCCTTTAATATCTAGTAGCATTACACGTCAACTTATGTTAGATGTGTATATCAAAAGCTGCAACAAAAGGAAAAGTCCTCCTCATTTAAACCTTAACACCATCAATACTTTAGCAATGACTTAAATGAGATTAAAATACGAATAAATTTTTCTTCAGAAAAGGTGCGGAACATAATTATTTCTAATTTCTCATTAGATAATTATCTTAGTTTTGAATAAAGGGAGATCACTGTTACAAAATGATTAGTTTTCATATGTCCAAGATTGTTTCGCTTTCTATTCCAATCAAATTGTGATTATCGTTTTTTCCATATTAAAAATAGTCAAATATTGGCGAAACGACCAATATTTAGGGTAGCGCCTTAGTTTGCTCAGTTGGCTAAATAGTATTTGTCTTAGCAAGATCGCACGGATACGAATTGCAATTATTGTTTCGTTAGATTGAGTACAGCTGACGTTTACGGGTATACGAAACTTAGTAAAGTGTAAATCAATATAAGCCATAGTAAAACAAACGTTGAATACCTGTTTATAATTAATTGTTAAACTGCGTTTTGAATGCATCTGTTTAATTGTAATAGGATACGGACACAAGTTCAAAAACTCTGTTTTAATTTGACAAATGTTTAAACATTGGAACTATAATAAAATGTACTTTTAGTACAATAAATATCAGGATTGACAAACATATTGCTAAATAGTATTTATGGATGCGAATATTAACAAGACCGGGTAGCAAAACAAGGTAAACAGCGCGTTACAAAACAAGTGTATGTTACAATAGAGTTAAACTTAAAGTGAAATGTTCGTGTGTTAAAGATTGAACTTATTTGATGAAAAGTAGCAAACATTTACAGGTTTCACATTTCATGTTAAATGAGATTGATTATTATTTTGTTTTGATGTCAATTAAAGATATTCACAGGGTTCATTTTAACAAAATTATTAAAATTGAAGCAATCATCTACTTTAAAGAATAACAAAGACAATTTACGTTGTTCGCTTATTCTATGTTAGATTAAATATAGGTAGGTTATAATATATTACATTTTAAGGTGTTTGACACAATTTATCATATTTTAAGATAACTAACATTTCTTGGAGTTCAAGAACCGTTGAACGTTTCTAAAATATTCAATTTGTCCAATCATTCAATCAAACAATATATGGGGCAGGTGAACGGAAAACTGTCTTCTAGGATACATTGTAATCTTTTATATTTTAGTTGTTACTTTATTTGAAAGGAAATTATCCAATAAATTTATAAAACAAACAGAGCAACAGAGAAATATTAATTATTGTAAGCCTAAGCTTAAACAGTGTTTAAATTAAACAAAATAACTGTTTGTTCTAGAACAAGTAATATGTATGTTCAACTGGACTGGAGTGTCTGTGAAACCAAATAACACAAACACTTCGAACTGAATATTTTGGCAGGGATAGAAATACAAAGGTACGTGTAGCTAATGTAATAAGAAAAGAAACAAACTATAATTTTGCGATTTTAACACTGAAAGGTGAATTTATAAAGACACAGTTAAGTAATAAACATTTCTTGTTGTAAATCAATACATGTATAAGACTGTAATTCTTGATATGTTCGTATTTTAAAAAAGTGTTTGTTACTTCAATAATTTCCTGTTTTACAAAAATACTGGTATTAGCCAATAGTTGTATTTTTGCAATAGGAAGTTGTTGTCAAATTATTTTCTAATGATAACCTAAATATCGCTTTACTTCAAGTTGATGTAATGCATATGTTTTAATGAAAAATGAATTCTACTTGAAAATGGATTCGCCAAAAAATGAACATAACCCTATGAAGAAGAAAGGAAATGAAACAAGTGCTAAATCACTGGAAGAAAAACCTCTGCGAGCAGAAGAGTTATCAGCAAGCGGCATATCTAACGTTAAACCATTAGTTAAGATGAACGATATTCAACTGTTCACAATAGAATCAACACAGACTGTTTCGGATGGAAGAACAGATTTAAACATGTACGAAAATTCGAAATTCAGCAAACAAGTTAAATTCGGATCAGGTGGTAATGACACAGTTGCTCAGGAAATAAACACTGAAGATGGTGAAAGTGACTATGCTTTAGTTACGAATAGCTCGTCAGAAACAGCCACGGGTGAATCAAGACGTTCAATATTGTACGAAAGTTTTCATTTTCCAAATTCTGAACCAAGTCAAGAATATTCAAGTCTAAAACAAGTATTTTCGAGAAAGCAAATATTTTGGAAACTGTTACTGGTGTTATGTTTCGCTGCAGTTGTTATTGTTGGAGCGTTCCTGATAGTAAAACAGACGACAGGTAATTCAATTTTTAAGATAATCAAGTCAAGTAAGACTTTTTAAAGTCTATACAATTGAGGTTTTTATATTAAAACGAGAACTGTTACAGTCGCTTATTAAATACCAATAACGATTAGCTGATTTCATCGTTGTACATCAAAATATAAACAACATGTAAAATATAGAGGATATTTGTTTTACCAGTGTAAGAAAGAAATATATTTCACCTAGTGAGCTCAGGAATTCGCATTTTCACGAGTGGCGAGTTTCACTGGTTAAAACAAATTTTCTTTAAAATTTCATGTTTTCAGTGCAAAATATGTGTGCATTTGACAAAACAGTTGCAAGAAATTGCACCAAAACCGCCATGACGTCAAATAAACAAATTTTAGCCCGTTTTCTAAACATTCGCATTTGGTCTATTATGTGCGTTTGGATACCAAAGTGAAAAAATCAGTGAAAGTAAAAATGATATTCCACTGTTTAAAAACAGTAAAATACCAGTTTTATTTCACCGGGAAAATTCTATAATTCGCTGAAAAGCATAAAATAAACTCTGGTTGTTCGCTGAATAGTAAACAGTTCAGATTATCAAGTAACAAGCCTGCCACTTCAAATTAGAATATTATGAAGAGAAGAGGTTCGTTGAATAATGCATTATCAAGATTAACATGTACGCTTAAAACATAATGAAGTGGTCTGTTGAGAAGTTAACACTCAATCTTATATTTTTTAAGATTCTTAGTAAATAAATTTTAGTAAACAAATGTGAGGGCTAATGCATTCTAACAATGTATACCTATCTTGGAATATAATTGCAACAATTAGTCAACAGCTAGAGATAAGACTTTATTAATAAAACGGAAACACACCAACATAGAACTTTTCACCCAACATATTATCACAGAAGTCAGTTTATATTTGTTGTTCTTTTTATCAAAGCTGTTGTTGCAAAAACATTGCGTCTTACTTTAAACCAATCGTGTTTTGTGAAGGATACATTACTGGCTAAAAGCCCCGTTTGCGTTTGAGGAGAATATTCTTGGGTGCACTTTAGTACGAAATAGGTCAATAAAGACGCTTTACTAACCTGTGAAACCAGAGTAAAATTTACTTTTAACCGCCATCTTGATTAAATAGCTTGAAATCAATAGGGCGTGGAGTTAACGATGCATTGTATAGAATACGATTCTACATTTCTACTGTTATAAAATCTAACTTTTCTCAGAGCATGCCAGGTGTTATGTACCTGTTCAAAATTTGATTGACAGGTATAGTTTCTCTAGCAGACTTGTTTAATCAGTTAATGATAGCCAATGATAATTCTGGGAAAATAATTCTCCAGGTAAATTAGCATTGCTACTATCAGAAAGGCAAACGAAAGTGTTAAGTTATTAAAGAGGCAAATTACAAACAGTTCAAAATTGTAGATACCAAAATATTAATGTCATGACCCCCATCTTGTTACAAGTGAAACTGCAGTCCCTCGGATGGATTGAGGCGGACCCTCACAGTCAAAGAGCAGGCCCTCAGAGGTGTTAAGGATGCCCTCGGAGTGATGGTATAGGCCCTCGGAGGGATTTAGGAGGCCCCTCACAGCGAAAGTGCAGACCCTCGGAGGGATTGAAGAGCTCCCTCAAACAGATTGAGGATTGCAAAGGCTCATAAAAACATATTCTATTTGTCATGTTTGATGCAAGCAGTTAATAAAGACTCTGAAAACGTTGAACATTAGGGTACTCGCAGGGATTGTGGAAAGCCTCTGAGGGATTGAGGAGGCTCTTCAAACCCCGATTGAGAAGGCCTCTTAGGGGACTGTACAGCTACTTTGTGTCGAATTACCTTAATCAAAACTTCAAATTAAATCCTAGTTTGCTTAATTATAGAACTGTATGATCAACGTTGAATTGTAGTAGCCTTATTGTGACTTTCAAAACCGAAATTCTAAGACATTTAATATACAGAATTTCAGAAAAGAAAAACACTAAAAAAACACAACAATGCACTTTATTACATGTTGTCTTTTTTTTTTGTTCGGACAAATCCAGTACTTTTTCATAACATAATATCCGAACTCCTAATCACGCATAACTTTCTTCTTGTTTGTAAAGTTGGTTATATGCAAAATAAACGAATATCATTAAGCTGTTAAGTATTTTAGACACTGAGTATGTACGTATAATGTGGGTCGCATGTCATAAAAAGCATGTTGAGTGAGATACCTTTAAGTCATTGTTAGTAGCATACATGTGTTATGGACTCCGGCATGTCTTTGCACACTTCTGAATTTTATTTAGCATGAGAAGTGAAATAGGAGGGATGAGGAGTGAAAGAGGATGCATGAGGATTGAAAAAAAAGGCGCTTTTAGCTAGTAATGTATACTACATTTAATTTGTCTTCTGATCGAAATGTATGAGTTGGCGCGCACAGTTATGCAATGACTAATTTATGTTTTATAAAATATATGAAAAGAAGAGCATAACACTTTGTTTATAATAAATATCTGTTTAATATGCACATCATAACAATTAAATATAATTTCATAACAATAGAGGCGTAATACAACAATATCCGCGCTATTTTAAATTAATTTAACATTTAATTTTCATTATTTAAACAAACCTGAAATATATCCTACATATTTTTCAACTGCCGAGTTGCTATAGTTCTATTTATATTCAACACATTAAATAAAAACACAAAGGATACTTTATGGGTTTCTTTAACATCAAAAAATGTTTTAATAAACAAAAAAATAATGAAATTATTAGCCATCAAACAAACTCATTTTGTGCGAAAAAAATGCTTTTTGTGTGTGATGTAGTTATGTTTTTCGACTGTGGCTTTTCCTAACTGCATACTTACCATTGCTGTATTTTAGTTAGAAATGGTGGATGGAGTATGTGGGAACATTGGAGTCCTTGTTCTGTTTCCTGTGGCAACGGCATGGAAAAACGGAAACGGACATGTTCAGACCCAGAACCTGGCGGCCTGCGCTGTGCTGGTGACTCAGCGGAATATCGTTTCTGTTATAATTCTTCATGTTTTGGTAAACTTTATTTGTTCATATGTCATTTATATTTCAAGCTGTTCATTCAGTTGATTATAACTGTTCTTTCTAGGTCGATATGTTATTAATTGTCTATATTAATATGTTGTAACGATATCGTTTTTTATCATTTAAAATATCTAGAACGGTATTTTTGCTAATTTAGGATAATCATGAACTAAGATCATAAGTTTTGAATCATGCATTGTGCAACGATGAACGACTTTTAGAACTAAATATGGTTATTTAGATATTTAATGTAAAAAACAACAGGAAATTAATGTATGCAACGGTACATATCCGCCAGTGACACGGTTAAATCAAAGTAAATCCAATTCACAAAGACCTCAATGTTTAATTCCCAATATTCAATATACATTAAAACATGATTGCTATCCTCGTTTCTAGACAACCATATATTAGTAGGTTTGCAGATATACGTTTCATCTATTCAAAAACGTACAGGAAATTGGGGGTTAATTTATAATATATGAAAATTACTGATCTCTAACTAAAAATACCATATTTTTAACGCGGTGTCCCAAATACGGTGCCAAAAATATACATACATGAAACAAATACATACATGCAGAGAAAAAGATCATATCATGTATTAAAACTAACTTCATTCGAATGGACCAAGGAGGAATGCTTGGTGATTTAGTGTTGTTCAGCCATTTAATACACTATGAAGAGAAAAACTTAATATCATGTATTAAAACGTACTTCATTCGAATGGAACCCGAAGGAATACTTGGTGATTTAGTGTTATTCAGCTATTTGATATTCGAGAACTTACAATTGGAATTCTACGTGGCAAGGAATAATGCTTAGCATGGTCTGAAAAAATACTATAATCATGAACAGACAAAATAAAGATAACTTTATAGGCAAGTGTTTAGAACAGAAATTTATTTTTTCTGAAATATGAGGAGACTTCATCTTTCAAATTTGTTATTGTTTATTAATGTCTTAAAGGTAACTGGACCGATTGGAATCATTGGAGCATGTGTAGTGTTACCTGTGGCACAGGACTCAGGAAAAGAGTCCGCAGCTGTACAGCAGAGGACGTGCAACAAACATGCAATGGGGAAGCGTCTGATTATTCCATTTGCAGTCAAACCGATTGCAGTGGTACGGTTAACATTAATGTTTTTTTTCTGATTGTTAACGTCCGCTTTAACTTGAATACAGGTAAAGCAATCCTGCTCTGAGCGGCATAATCGCATTCATAAACAAAGAGTTTAGAAAAAGATTAATGTCTTTAGAATCAGTCCAAACTTTAAAGTAAATTAAAACGATATTTGTTTTATTGCCAACCACATGTAGTTTGATATTATTAATGGCTAATAACTGAACTCAACTGTCATTTACTGTCAATACATCTGTTTCATTAAATTAATTATGATTCCGTATTTAATGTCATGGAATCCAATTGCCTCCACCACAATTGCATGCCAGTTATCTATAACACCCTTTTTTATTTTCATGCCCCTATTTGAATCACAAAACCATTCCCATCCGAAACCCACTACTCTCTGAGTTAATTTTATTGAAATTACACAAACATTCATGTAACTGATCCACAGCAATCAACCTGTTTCGTGTCACGTAATCCTATCAGACCGAGTATATGGCATGAAACCGCCTAACTCCAATTGCCATTGTATGTCTTTTTTCTACTCAGAATCTAACATTCGATGTTATTAAATGATTTTTCCTGTTTGCATTCGAAGTTGAAGTCTGAAACGCTACTGTATACATGATAAATACGCATGATTGAATTGATATATAAACAGTTGTTCATGGCGGTTGGAGTATGATGGAACCATGGGGACAGTGTTCCGCAACATGTGGGGCTGGAATGGATCAACGTAAAAGGTCTTGTTCTAACCCAACACCCAGCTACGGAGGGAACTTTTGTTTTGGAGAATCATCAGAATACAGACTTTGCTACAAACCGAGCTGTGGAGGTCATATATGTTTTGTTATTGTGCTGTTTAATATCCATGTTCGATCATGTATTTTCAAAAACGAATGATGTGTCTAGTAACGTCATTGCAGCTGAAATGTGATTTGCATACGTGTTTATATATTTTGATTAAATATGTCCTGTGCAGCATATGCAGCAAAAGAAATTGTTGCATTTTGTTAATATTTCATTATTATAATAATGATTTTTTTTTAATTGACGGTCCCGATATATCAGCGTACATGTTACGTAGGACTGCATGCGTGACCTCATTTTATACATAAAATATACAAGTAGGACACGATCGATGTATTCTTATTATTAATATTTAAACAACTGACGTAAGTACAAACTGCATTACATGGCATTATACAGTACTGAAAATCAAGAAATTGACATTTTTTGCGTTTCCACTCCGTTTCATTTCCATTTCAATTGGCAACGTTTTCCGCTGCGCTTCCATTCCGTTTCCGTTGCGTTTCCATTCCGTTTCCATTTCGATTAAAACGCTTTAATGCTGCGTTTCCAGCGTTTTTTCCGTTTCTAGCGTTTCTTCCGTTTCTAGCGTTTCCAGCGTCCCATTTCCGCGTCCGTGCGTTTGTACCGTTTCCACGTTAAATATTTTCGTTCAACAAATTTCAGAAACTGTTGTAAATGTCAAAACATATAGATTTTTATCAAATATAATGAAATATGGCGAGAAACTTCAGACTGGCATTGCAAAATTGACAATACCATGTTTGCATCAAGACTAACACGTGAAGGCGATCCCATCTGGCGAAGGAAAACAATGAGAACATCTCCATTAAATAAATGCTTGTGGGACAGCTTAGACAATGATACATTTATAAAAGCTATAAAGCCCTTAGTATGATTCTCTTGAATTCTCTAATAGCGGTTATTATTCGCTCTTGCTTATGATTTAGTTATTTCTTAAAGAAGAGTCAAAATAAGAATGTCATAATGTACATGTAAATTCCCTAAAATTTCGGTTATGTATCTGCCTCGGGCAAATGTTGCCATGACAACTATCAGTGATATCTACATCTTATCGGTAATAAAATCCTCAAATCGCTTACAAAGAATTATAGACGACCAATTATGAAATTAGGCATCAAACTGATTTTGACAAAAACTTTAGAATTATTAATCTGTGAATTTGAAGATTATCATTTTTGTTAGCGACCCTATTTCAGCATGGTAGCATTATCACTGCACGTATGTCAAGTCAGATTAAATATAATTACTCAATTATTAGCATCAGTTTGCATAGGTAATTTTTAGTGATTTTAAACATAGAATAATGTTCAGTGGCGGATCCAAGGAGGGTTCGGACGAACCCCCCTATTTTCCCCGATTTTTTTTTGTCTCGGTTGGTTCGAAGTTTGTGGATACGAATCAAAATTAATGATTTCCAGAATGAAATGGACAATAAGTTTGGTACAAAATTGTTTCATTTGACGAAAAATGCGGCCTCTGTGATGGTCTTGAGTGTCAAAACTTGGACCACGCTCTCGATTCCAACCTGTGTAATGCCAATAAACAACTTCGCTCCCCTGCACACTTGCCACTGTATGTGACCAATCTGCTTAAATTTTAATCAAACCAACATAAGTATTTAATTGTTAATCAATTAAAAACTTAGTATTGAATGTTTCTTGCGTCACCCAATCTATCGTCATGGGCATTTAATAAATCACTGGACCTTTTGCAATTTATTAAATTTCGCAGTTAGAGTCTGCGGAATAAATGCAACATTCATTCTTATGCTTATATTTGCCATACAAGAAAGAAATGAAGTTTGAATAAAACAAATATACATGTATTTTCGATATCACGTCCGGCGGCAAGTCATCAAAGACAAAAAGTACACGAGCACGAGCTCAACTGCTGTAAGTTCGCATAGACTAATTTTTGAGCTAGAGTCGTGCACAAATCATCGAAAATAAAAAAAAACTCAAAAATATGCCGGGAGCGCCAATGTCGTTCCAGGATTTTAGTACCAAAATCTTTACACATTATTATTTGCTTTAATTGGTCAGTGCTTCAGTAGGGAATGAATTTCACGCTGTTCATGAAAATGATCAATTTCAAAAGTAAAAAAACACACCGTTTTTCCAAATTATTTCTAACAACTAAAAACGATATTACATGATTATGAGACTTTTTATACACTAATTCAACATTGTTTGTAGATTTTAATTTTACTAAAACAAGGTATTTTATTATTCTGACAAATGTTGACAGGACTGTGATGGAGGCTAGCGGATTATTCGCCGAGTTCTTAAACCTAGAGAGGAAAGTTCTTAATATTCTATGGTAGTTAAGCTGTTTAAAATACATAAAAAACTCAAGTAACACTAATTTCTTTATTTAAATAAAGAGTTTCTACGTCAACGTATAATTTCGGGCATTAAAAGAAAAAGGATGTTTTTCTCCATACACGGTGTTTACTTTACTTATACAGTAAAGCCATCACGTTTAAATGTTGACTATGAACTTTGCACATTAACGCTTATTAATTTGTTTTATGCAAAATGATTCAAAAGATAATGATATTTTTTGTCCAGTAGGAAACCAAAAGCATCTCACAGCTAATTTTCTCTCTAAACCACATCCCACCCAAAGAGTTATTAGTGCATCTAAAATGTCTTCAACATTTTCCAACTGGCAATAGTATTGACCAAAAACTGGGAACTCTGAACTTAGCCATGTCGAGTAGTTTTTTCTCTTATTAACAACTTACCGAGTTGAAACATTGTAAGTCGCGCATCAAGACTCATATAATAAGGCAGAGTTTTGGATCTCAGTGCTTATAATGGCATCACTACTGCTCACTAGGAAATAGTTAAAATCAAGTATGAATGAGTAGTTTAAAACCTGCTATAAAATTCCCCCAAAATACCTCAGAATGCAGGACTTGGCATATAAATTTTCAAAATTTTCATGGGGAGCAGGCCCGCAGACCCCCTTAGATATGTTAGGACTCTTAAATTTCATTGGGGATTTTTACAAACATTATTTATTGAGAACCCTGGAAGTGTCCGAAGGACGGATGTTTTAGCTCAGTTGCAAATTGACGCTGTTAAAAATACGACACGCTGAGTTGAACCCCCCTTGCTAAAATCCTGGATCCGCCCCTGATGTTAATCACTATCAAAAACGATATAGTTGAAGATTAATAGTAAGTTCCCGCAAATTCTCAACGCGGGGCATACGTGCGTATACATGATGCCAGGATTAAAGTATTTAAAGAACATTGTCTGCACGATAATCATGCCTTAGAGTGTATAAAATTTACCATTGTATTTCTAACAACACTGTAAACTTTATTGTCATATGAAGATTTAACATTATTAAGAAAAAATAAAGCGAAACATCTTAATCATTTAGGTGCTAAACTATTTAACTCCGGCGGTATAACCCTACGAGCGTCCCGATACGACTGATACTTATCTTTCGCTATTCACGGGTTATTAATTTCAATTCACTTCATATTAATTTAAATATATGAGTAAGATGCAAGTGCGATGAGCTATTGTTGCGTTTTGTTTTGTTTTTGAAGCATGCATGCGTATTCGAAAAGTAGTTTGTTTAGAAACTAAAAACTTTAGTTACAATTATTTCATAAAATTACGCCTATGTAAATTCAGTGTTGCGATACTACATGTACAAAGAAACTAAGCTTTCTAGAGTTACTTTGGATATTTGTTCAGTATAAACAAAAAAACACACACAAATAATCTTACAATGTCCAAGGGAGATAACCTCTTCTTGACTAACGGGAAAGTGCCTACTGTTGATAATTCAAAGTGAGATCATTTTTTCGAAACTTGCTATTGCTGAATAATTATATTTAGACGAAACGCAACTTGTAATAAATATTGGATCATATTTAAATTAATCAGGGGTTTTTTTAGGGACTGGGGATGCGGCCCTAGCCTGTCAAGAGGAGGAAAATTCGCGGGTCTGGTACGGACAATACCGGTGTAATGTTAAAAACTTGCTCATCAAATTTTTATAGTTGAAACAATAAAGAATGACACGATTTTAACAGTTCATTTACACCAGTAAAGTTTCTGAGCTCCAAAATGGATTGTTTTTGTTTTTTGCCTTTTTCACACATTTTTGTCTGTTTTTGATGGGGAAATTCGATTAAAGTGGGGAAATTTTCATCTTGGAAAGGGAAAAAAAGTAACCTATTTTGCCTGGGGGACGACGATTTTCCGCGTCTGTTATATAAGCAAAAAAAACCTGTTAATTGCTATTAAATGTTGTATTTTTTGTGTGCCGTACACTTATTTGGACACTAAAAATAAACAACAAGATCAGTAATAAATACCAACTATCTACAGGTCAAAGATCACCGCCAGTGAAATCTAATGTAAAAGATCGTACATTATTTTTAATTATTGATAATTGAAAGCCTTTTTCAGTGCAGAAATGAGTTGCTGATTTTTCCTGTAACAACCATTGCAACATTTTATTTCGTTTTTCATTTTTGAATTCCTGACGCAAGAAGTAAAATAATGTTGCATTGTCCGTAATTTTTACTAGATCTCTTCAATATCGCTTTTTAAGGCTATAAAACAAATAAAAAACAACACATCTTCAAATTATCAGAGATCAAAAAACGTGCTCGCATAAACATTGGTTCAAGTTCCGATTATTCCGTTTTTACCGTTTCTAGCGTTCCAAGCGCTCCGATTATAGCGTTTCTACCGTTTCAAGCGTCCCAAGCGTTTTAAACGCTCCGCTGCGTTTCCATTTCGATAGCGTTCCGTTTCCATTCCGTTTCCGTTTCAACATAGAGTGAAAAGCGTTTCATTTCCATTTCTACTCCGTTTCGTTTGTCAATTTCGTGATTTTCAGTACTGTATTACGTTATGACTACAGGCTAATACTAAAAGGTAAATCTGAAGTTTGCTAAGAGTAACATTAAATACATTTCATAAAATTAAATCACATTTCTGTATCATGTCATGAATTTAAAAGCGTAAATCCCCATCCCCTTTAAAGTTTGACATTCAATTATATATACTCTGTCATTTCTCGTCAACATCAAATAAACCATCTTATTTCATGTAATTATTTACTCTGGACCAATGTATCCCATGAAGGAAAATTGCTATAGATGAAAATGCATGTCAACATTTAATAAACCATTTTATTTTGTGCATCTGAATCGCTGATTGCCCCCGCACCATTTCAGGTCATTGAATCACATAATCCGGCTCCCATTCCCAACTGTTGGCCAATGTATCCCATAAGGTAAAATTGAAGCACAAACTTCCTAACAAACCCTTATTTTTTTGTCGTTTAAACACATACACCTTTTCATTTAAATGTAGTTAAATCACAAAAACATCCTTTTTTAGTTCAACGAGTCTTAGAATTCAGCCACAACACCCAATTAAAATCCATCTTAAAACGATGAAATCCATTGCGATTTCCACACAAAATATCAAAAGCTTTTTTTGTAGATACATAAATCAACATTCATCATAATTTATTAAAATGATGGCAATCAGCTATATTAATATACGTAACCTAGGTTACATGTATATATGTTGAAAATGTGTTGAAGGTAACTGGACAGGTTGGAATCTCTGGAGCGCATGTAGCGTTACCTGCGGGTCAGGACTTAGGAAAAGAGACAGGAATTGTACAGCAGAGGGCGTGCACCAGTCATGCAAAGGGGAAGCGTCTGAATATGTCATATGCAGAGAAAGAGATTGTTATGGTACGTGAGTGTATCATTTTTAATAATTTTCTTACAGTGTTTATAAATTAAACTACTGGCGTTACTTGTTACTGCATTACATGTTTTTATTGTGTTATAAAGTAAGGCTTATACTGAAACATACAGCTTAATTTATTAAAGAGTTAGATTTATTAAATAAATGAGTTACATTCCGATACATTTTTATGAAAGCATTTACCCCCTTCTTCCTCATTTTTGACATTGACTAACATATACTCTGTCATTTCAGGTCAACTGATTTAATTAACCATGTTTTTCCATGTAATTGAATCGCTGATTCACCTCTTCTCTGTTCAGGTCATTAAACCACATAATCCGGCCCACTTTTCCCAACGTAAGCCTGTATATTTCATAAGGGATATTTTTAAAGTAACACATGTTGTGTTGAGTTAATGTAAATGCAGCTCTGCAAATGTATAATTAGATATATTTCAGTAGCACGTGTTTTCATTCTCCATTTAGAAGAGCAGCATACTGTTTGTAATCTAACATTACTGCACAATTTGAAAAATCTCCATTAGGTCAAAATAGGATTCAAAAATGTAACTTTCCATAATTTCCATTAATGATTCTTTGTTTCATTTAACTTTACATATACACATAAGACCGACCAGTAGAGTAAACATAGCAAGACCTAAGTTTTCCCTTGATATCTTTTTACATCAATTCATAAAATTAAAAAAATACACTATTTTGAATGGTTTTATTATGTCAGTTATGATACATTTTACCTAAAATACAATACAAAGAAAATAAAGTGAGCAATTCGATATGGACAAAAATATGGTCTTTTGTTCGGTTACATTAATAGTTTATTTTTCGAGTAACTTAAAGTATATAAATTATATTTATAAAGTTACTTATCTCGCGCATATATGGTTAAAGTCATGCAGATAGTACATTGTAACTGTTATTCTTGTTTCTTGCTTTAATTATTGATGTTTATCTTAGAATTTTGAATTTTGATCAAAGTAAAAGAAGGTGTATTCTCTCAGCCCCTTTTCTTCTTGATTGGCATTATGGCGAGTTGTCTGTTTTACTCTACTTGTATTTGTTCTATTATCTATTAGAACCTTTTTCTGACTCACAACAATGCATTGAACGTACCACGTATGGTCACCATTAAAGCCTAAATATTCTTTAAAAGTGTATCTATAAATAAAAGTGTACAGAATTGTTGTTACTGAACGCATCAAGTCGTCTATAAAGTGATCAACGTTAAGTCACTACTCAACTCTGAAAAGAAATTTATATGTCACATATAAGGCGGTAATTGTGAATAAAACAGGAAAAGGGGTTCCTAAAGTGTCATAGGTCCAGACTGAGATTCGAACTACGACATCGCCTTGTCTGATAATTCCGATAACTACCGCCTGAACTAGCCCTGGCAATCTGCGAAAATGGTGAGCTACCTTTCATCAATTTGCCATGTAAGTATGTCACCAGTAACCGATTTATAAAGATAAAAGTATAGACTTGTTCGCTAGTCCACCACACTCCACATGCTATTTTTATAAGTTACATATATATGTGCCTGTATTTTTGGTAAGGGTGTGCATGTAAAATTAGAAATATTGGCAAAATACTTTTAACACTTAAATAATCAATCGGAAAACAATTTACATCAACATTAATTATCAACAAAATTGTCAATAATACGGAAGATAAGAAAGCTTACATTATATCATTTGTGATATGATTATTGGCAAACAAAACCAAAACAAAACTTACAATTATTAATAAAACCGTGTTATCGGTTACATGTTTGAAGGACGAACGGCAATTGTCGGACGGAAAATGGTCGTGTAAATACGATCACGAGAGATCTAAAAGGGTGTCGTTTATACATGAAAAAGAAGTCACCGGAGTACATTTATTATTATATCTGAACTAAATGTTCTGCATGGCTTTATCCAATAATCCAATAATTCGAAGGGCATTACAAACCATTTACAACAATATGTTTAAGTTATAAGTTCTTGAAATAAGTTTATTATCCCCCGAAAAATCTATATGCACAACAACTTTTCTAAGTAAACACCTGCGCAGTGGGGCAATACTTGGGGATTTAACCGATTACCGCAGAAGGTGGTAATACGCGTTATTAACTGATTTTGTAAATTTGTATTCTGTGGGTACCAGTGCTCTAAATGATTATGGGCAGTCAGTTGTCTGTCATTTTGAAAAATATTTTACTAATAAATCAGTTAGTATTTTTTGCATGTTTTATTAAAAGTTTTAGAGCAATTGTTCACTTATCAAGCTATTTGCTTGAAGGTGTGTAAAGACAACCGGAACACGCACTTGTTGTCCCAGTACGAAGGTTTATACTTAAAAA
Source organism: Corbicula japonica (assembly GCA_038501625.1). Taxonomy (NCBI): domain Eukaryota; kingdom Metazoa; phylum Mollusca; class Bivalvia; order Venerida; family Cyrenidae; genus Corbicula; species Corbicula japonica. The sequence goes on along the minus strand of JAZAYU010001068.1, from coordinate 76,049 downwards.
AGTTGTTAAGTGTATCAGAAACAATCAAGTTTCTTAAGAAAAAAAGATAGGCATATGTAGCTCTTGTTTTTTTTTTTAATAAAGCCTATGAAAAACGGACACGCTGACCAAAAAGAAAGCAAGCTGTTACTGAACCAAACATCGTGTTCAGCATAATCAATACCTAGTTGATTGTTTTGTTGCAATCTTGAGAACTACCACTGAGTAATCAAAATCCGATATACTATATGACAATCCTTACACAACTGCAGCATTAGGTCATTCAACGCTAATGTAAAATGGATGCTTTGATCGCCAAGTGCTCTATTACATGTATTCCGTTCACCGATCTGATAATTAATCATAGATTTTAACTTTCAAACAAACTCATGTCTTGCGTAAAACGGGTCAAAGTCTGCTAGCATAAAATATTATCTGTTAATATGTATGTTCTTTTTTAATGAAAACTATTAACTATTACAAAGTGACATGTCATAACAACATACTAAGTAACTCAGCTTTTCTCAATTGTATTGATTTTATTCGGAATTAATCGCTTTTGACTTTGATTTTTAAATTAAAGCTGCGAAATTAAAAAAAATCTTTCTGGGAATAGTTTCTTTATTAGTTTACTTGATAAGCAATCTTTACAAATTACATTGCACGACCATTTTGTATTATATACACTAAACCCTTCATTAACACCACGACTAAATTAAGACCACCCCAAAAGTAATACCACTATTCCTGCGTCACATCTTGCAGTTTTGCACTATTTTGTACCACGATATAATTGATAGTGCCTCTATCTGGGAGCGAACCCGCACCGTCACGGCGACAGCGCCTAGCCTTGCAATTTCCGCGACGCAACCAACTCAGCTAACCGGGACAAGCCCAAAAAAGGTTGATCGGATAGCCCTTATATACGGGTTATTTTTACTGATAACAGTACTGATTATATGTACGGAGAGACTTTTTAAGGCCGCCACACTGCACAAATAGCGCTACTGTGAATTTCGAATGATAGTGCCTCTAGCTGAGAACGAACCCGCACCGTCACGGCGACAGCGTCTAGCCCTGCTATTCCCGCGATGCAACAAACTGAGCTAATTGGGACAACCCCCCAAAAAGGTTGATCGGATAGCCCTGATATATGTAACGATCACTGCGTGATATCGGTAACGGGTTATTTTTACTGATAACAGTACTGACTATATGTACGGGGAGACAATTTACGGCCGCCACACTGCACAAATTGCGCTTCTGTGAAATTCAAATGATAGTGCCTCTAGCTGGGAGCGAACCCGCACCGTCACGGCGACAGTGCCTAGCCCTGCAATTCCCGCGACGCAACCAGCTGAGCTAAAGACCATCCCACTATAAAGTCCCAAAGGTGGTATTTAGAGAGGTTTTACTGTAATAGTACATGCAACGTCTTGTTCTTTGTTTAATAAGTTATCAACGGCGGCTGGTCTTTGTGGTCTAGCTGGACATCATGTTCTTCCCGATGTAGTAAAACCCGAACACGGAACTGTACAAATCCTGCTCCATCACAGTACGGGCTCATGTGTGAAGGGAAATCCGAAGACACAGAAACATGCAACATAGAAGCCTGTGTGTATCGTAAGTACATCACTTTGTAATTTGAATAATTACATTATCAATAAAATTACTTCATGTAGCAAAAGTGTTATCTTCAGATTGCTAAATTGTCTGCCGTACAAATTGACTTAAAATGAAACATACATAATCACAAGTTCTTTGCTATAGCTCAACACTGCAAATCGTTACTGACAGACTTTAATATATGTATACAACACTCATTTAAAACTGACAATATACTTGACCATAAACGTGTATTTATACAGTCTTCTTGACTCGGAAGCAGTACACATGATTTCGTTTCCGTGTTTGTCATCTTAGAAAAAATCTTTTTTAATATAACATTGAAACTGGCTTTTGATTTCCCTGATGATACTTTTTCAAAAGATCCAGATTGCAAAGGAACAATTAATAACATGAAATGAATATTTGGTTGTGGCTTAAATGGCAGAAAGAATAATCATTTAAAATTTATTAATTGTTTTTGTTGTATGTTGTTGTTTCCATCATAATAATTTTTTTTAAAAATCGGCAAAACGTAACTAATGTTTTTACGCAGAGTTTTTCCTTATTTAACATGTTTAAGCAACAATCACAACACAATTTTGTCAACTTTGTTTTGTCTGAACATTTAGTGTCTTAAGTGAATATGCTGATTATTTTAATTTGATTTATCTAAAAAAAGTGTTTTATTTTGAAACCAGATATATACTGCATACCAGGCATCACACTTTAAATAATTTGTTATAAATACTACTTTTCCACATATATCGGTTATTCCTTTCTATTTACAATAATTCAACATGATAAAAAAAAATATACGATATGTTACATGTAATCATTTAATGCAATCATGAAGCGAAATGCCTGAAAAAAAAATCATGTTTACATCTTACACAAGGAGCAATAGTATAAACCCGTTTTCATGTGTTTTGACACGCATTTATCAAAATGAGTATACTATTATGCTCATAATCATGTAATCTGCACAGTGTTTTGATTGCATCAGAATATTACTGTTTCTTGCAGTTATCTGTAGCTGATTTATGGCAGTATATCATTTCAGCTTCTTATGGAAAACAATTTGTTTTTGGACTTCCAAGAAGTGCTAGTTCATCTGGTAATCTCAGCTCTTTAGGAATTTCAACAGTGTTAGAAAAGGTGGCGAACGTAACAATATCTGCCCCAGGTGTTAAAAATTACATAAATGTAACTGTTAACAAGCAAGGATACATTTATGTGATTGACGAACAATTCATCCAGAAAAGTGCAGGTTTAGAAAATAGAGGAATTGAGATAGCATCCAACGAAGATATAATAGTTCAATATTTTAACTCGTTTTTAAACAACTATGCAGGACTTCTTATTCTTCCCGTGCAGGCATTATCAACGCGGTACATTGTCGCATCATACCAGCCAATTACATGGTTCACAAACTCTGTTCTTATTGTTGGCGTGAAAAATAACACTACTATAGAAGTGCGTTATAAAACGGATAACAACAGCGAATTAACGCAACGGTCAAGTTTGCAGATGTTTGAAACCTTTCAGGTACTATCGTCTAATGATATAAGCGGTGCTGTCGTTACCAGCAATCAACCAGTCGCTGTTTTTGGATCTTCCAGAAGTTCGCAAATTCCCGTAAACGAAGGTTCGCCAAATTTTCTTATGGAACAAATGATACCAACACAATTTTGGACAAATGAGTATATCGTTCCACCAATTTACCCCCACAACTTTTATATTGTGAGAATATTTGCTGATCATGATAGCACAATAGTTACATATTTTAATAGCACAAGTAATACTACCGAAAACATGTCACAAGGAACGATGGTTGAAATAATGTTTGGGTCAGATCCAGCTGTAATTGTCTCAAACAAACCTATAAGCGTTATACAATATTTAGCAGACAATGAAAATATGTTTGGCAATCCATATATGGTCGCTTCCCAAGGACTTTCCCAATTTACAAATCGGTACGTGGCTTTGGCACCACTTTACAGTTCAGCTTGAAAATATACCCTTGCTATCACTATATTAAAGACGATGTCGGATGAACTCCAGCTGAATGCACAGATGCTAACAAATCTGAATATTGTAATCGTACCAGTGCCTTATCCTTTTCATGAATACGTTACTTTATTTTACAACATGACGACTAAGTACTTTAAGCTAGAACATAATACAGGAGTTAAATTTGGAGCTATTCTGTATGCTGTCCAGAATTACGGATCTGGATTCGGGAGTAAACTACAACTGACATTATCAGGTAATAAGTTTTAAAACACATAGGAAGTAAATTCTGAAGACAAACATGTTTGTTTTATTTTGACTTAACAGTTTATAAAATGTTTTTTGTTGTTGTTTTTTTCCAGATAATATAAGCAGTTGTTATTCGAAATGCTTAAATCAAATTGCAGTGAAAGTACCATCAGAATTGGTGTTTACATACTTATTGATCTAATCTTTATTATATAAAATTGTAATTTTAAGTTTGGCAGTGTAAGTTTAAAGTATAACCGCCTTGACATAAATATCTAAATGCGTATGAATCTGAGGAAATTGTTAATAATCGGCCTGCTAATTCAATACAAAACTATACTCTGATTGAGCTAAATTAATCGTTAATTAAAAAAAAAGCCATCGAACAAAACACAAATGAAAATAACGCAAGCTTGGTTAAAAGCTCAATTATGGGGACAACGCCTTATCACTAGTTAAGATCACACTGTAACACAATTAACAATTAAATTTCAGTGCTATATTAATTTAATTATAAAAACTAATAAGTGCTGTTCAATTTAATAGATAATTATTTCAAAATCAGAGACTCAAGATTCCCCTATACACTGTAATAGTCTAAGAGTGGATACTTTAAATGTACGAGAAAACGATGTGCGATATTAATCATAATAGGAAACTGATAGTGAATCATATTATACAAATCAGCCATGTTTTAACCAAGAACGAAAACAGTTAAAAGGTAAGAAGACGTATGCGTAAAAAACAAATATATATATATATGTACTATGTAATTGTATCAATTACATAATGTTGATAAATGTTTCTATTATTCAGAAAATCTGACAAATTTGAGCCTGGCTGTACCAAGTTTTCCAACCTTTGCCAGATACAAAAGAGCAGTGCCTAGAGAAAGAACATGTAATATACCTGGTACAATATTCTGATAACGATTGACTGTTTGTTGAGACATCTTGATGAAAACACGTTCGTCTGTTTTATATAGAATATTTAATTGAACAAAAGGCCAATGCCTGTGAGTACACAATATTATACATATTTACAATTCCAAAAATCACATATGAAATGGTCAGTGGCGGTCATATATATATATATATATATATATATATATATATATATATATATATATATATATATATATATATATATATATATATATATATATATATATATATATATATATATATATATATATATATATATATATATATATATATATATATATATATATATATATATATATATATACAGAAATATCGTCAATAAACCTTAATCAGGGGTTGTATATATATACTAAGAAATGTGGTAAGTTACGGGTCTTACTTCGATATTATACCTATATGTGTGGTTCTATAAAGGTTACGGGGTATATATGGTACCCCGCTAATTAAATGTCATTTCTATGCACTATCTGACCTTGTAAGTACTATAAGCTGTAATATAAAAATTTGGTTTATGATAAAAAAAAATTTCGGGTTTTTTTTTATAGACCGAAAATAAATTTCGATAATAAACCGTGTTACGGGAATAAAGTTTATCGTACTTAAGAAGTCCGATTATGCATAGAAATGGCATTGAAAATTACGGGGTACCATATATACCCCATTACTTTATAGCACCTCACATAAAGGTGTAATATCGAAATTAGACCCGTAACTTACCACATTTCTTATAAGCACTTTCATTAATTTAATTACTATGTCATGCTGCCAATTCATATGTCATTTGAATGATATGTGACGTAATTTAATGTTTACTTTTAAAAAAAATGGCCATTTGTTTATTTTGTTTAAATTAAATGATTAGTTTTTGCTAAACATTGAATGCTAGAAGTGATTATCATTGATGAATCTGTCAATGCTATGATTTGAGAGTGTTTCATAATTATACATCTGCTGAAACCTTCGCATCAGGTTTTATGCGAAAGGGATAGATGTGATATTAAATCGGGATATCTCAAGGGTACATGTATGTACAATTTAATATTATTTTAATCACGAAATATGACGAAACCATAGATAACACTGTAAATTACAGTAAATGTTATCAGTTCGTTTGGAAATACTACATTTTGTAACTAATATTGGTCAGTACGATTGGTGTACAACAAAATGTCACACTGTCTACTGTGATTTCTGCGAGCTCTTTAAATCTGAAAACGTTCTCTTCCTTTACAAAATGTTAAATAAATGTTAAAAGCAACTCCAGAGTATTAGCTAGTTAACACAAAATTGCTGCCATTTCCTCGTTTCTTGCTGAAATCTTTATCACTTCTTTGGTCCCGCCTTATTAGCCAATTAACTTGCTTCAAATGCGGGCATTATATCTCTAACACTTTTTGGCCCCGGGGCCGACAAAGTGTTAATGATAATGATCCTGTTAATATAAAGCAGGTCGTCGTCTTATTGAACGAGGCAGGTGCTTTTTTATAGGGCTAATAACGTATAGTTATTTAACAAATGTACATTATGAAATTCTTATTTTGACTCTTCTTTAAGACACAACTAAATCTTAATTAAGCAAAAGTGAATTCCGCTCATAAATAAGGAGTATGATAATTTTTTATTACTCCCCGCAAAGCTGTGTCCCCTCGAATAAGCGGACAATTGGAAAATCTCAGTGGAATCACGATGACCTTCGAAAACTTGTCCGCGATGATTTTCTCGTCAAACAAAATATCCTTAACGGTGGCAGTGTCAGTTATGTTTAATTCGATCGTGTTTTAATTGCATAAATAACTAACTTTATATTGGATATATTAAGAGAATCCTTGTAAGGGATTATAGTTCTTTTTTTATATAAATGTATCATATCTAAGCTGTCCCAAAAGTATTTACCATATTTACATGAAAAAGTACTCATTGTTTTCCTTCGCCGGATTGGATCGCCTTCACGGAATTGTTGCAAACATGGTTATGCCAAATTTGCATCGTAGGTCAGAGGTGTTTCGCCTTATTTCATTCCACTTAATTGAAATTAAGACATGTACAACAGTACTTAAATGTTTTGAACGAAAATATTTAGCCATGGAAACGGTAAAAACGGACGGAAGCTGAAATGGAGAGATAGGGAACAAAATCGGTCCTAATCAATGACACTGTATCAATTTGTTACTACATGTAACATAACATCTTGTAACAGTTGTAACAATAGAAAATATATTAAGTGAAATAGCAGTAGCATTAAAACTTTATTCAGTTTTGAAATACCATATGTCCTTCGTATCTATGTAACACTTATAACAGGTATATAACATGTATGAACTTTAATGTAACTAAAGTATACCAGTTTATAAACTGTATCTTTCTGTATTCTTAATGCATTTATTTTCAACGTTGCTGTAACATTGTAACATTCAGTTTTAAAATACACTTCATTATTCTCACCGTTGTAAGTCTTGTAACATCAATGAAACTTGCGTGTAACATTTTTATAACTTACTTGTAACCGTTAATTTACTGTTGTTTTTTTTTCTGTGTTCTTCATGTATCTATTAACAATGTTGCTGTAACATTTACCAGTCAGTTCAGCAGACAATGCATACAGAATACAGAAAAGAGAGAGTTAATAAACTGTCACAAGTAGATTAAATGAATGTTATAAGAAAGTTACATTGATGTTACAAGTGTTATGTAGGTAACAAGAATACAATGTTCTTTAAATCTGAATGTTACATTGTTACAGCAACATTGGGAATATATGCATGAATAATACAGAAAAGATACAGTTAATAAACTGCTACAAGTAATTTATATGAAAGTCAAGTTGCATTAATGTTGCAAATGTTACATTAAGTGATATGAATGTTACTTCGTGGTTACAAGTGCTACATTCAAACGACTTGAAGAACGAAGTGTTATTCAAAACCGAATTTTACAATATAAAGCATCATAAATTACAAGTGAATCGTTTGGTGAATCAAAAGACGGACACATTACTTTTGTTACAGAAGTAACGCAATGTTACGTTTGTAACAAAATGATAATGTGTCATGGCTTAGGGCCGAATTCGTGCTCTAAATGAAACCGGACAAGTAGATAGATGCACAAAGCTATCTACTGTAATATGTCTATCAGTCAGTTCGGCGAGAATTATAAAATTATCGCAAACCTGGACATGATAACGTGTTGCATACTCGATATTCCGCAGTGTCTCCGAGGCAATGGTCTCCCCCGCTGCTTGGTTTTGGGTTAGAACATGAACGATTTCTAGATGCCATCCCTGTATCACATGATGCAGAACACTCACTCCACGATCCCCATACGCTCCATCTGCCATCGACTTTTGGCAAAGTTCGTTCGGCTATATCTGAAATATATATATTATGTTATGTTAATATGTATTTCAACGTGTTTGATTAGTTTTCTTCACCGATCTTCTAAGGACCCGATCAGACAGATTTATGCACAAAGCTAACTACTTTATAACATGTATGAATTTTCATGTAACTAAAGTATAACAGTTAATTAACTGTATCTTTCTGTATTATTCATTCATTAATTTCCAATTGAGGTGTAACATTGTAATATTTTTCAAATACACTTCATTCTTCTCACCGTTGTAACACTTGTAACATCAATGTAACTTGCGTGTAACATTCTTATAACTTACTTGTAACAGTTTATTCACTTTTTTCTGTGTTCTTCATGACATTGTATCTATTCCCAATGTTGCTGTAACATTGTAACAGTCAGTTCAGAAGACTGTTCATTCAGAATGCAGAAAAGAGCGTTATTAAACTGTCACAAGTAGGTTAAATGAATGTTACAGGAAAGTTACATTGATGTTTCAAGTGTTACGTAGGTAACAAGAATACAATGTTCTTTAAATCTGAATGTTACATTGTTACAGCAACATTGGGTATATGTGCATGAATAATACAGAAAAGATACAGTTAATAAACTGCTACAAGTAAATTATATGGAAGTCAAGTTACATTACAAGTGTTACATTCAAACAAATAAGTGTAATTCAAAACCGAATTTTACAATAATACAGCATCATCATACATTTCAAGTGAACCAATTATTGAATCACAGGACAGACACTTTACGTTTGTAACAAATTGATACTGTGTCATTAATTAGGGCCATATTCGTGCTCTAGATGGAACCGGACAAGCAGATAGATGCACAAAGCTATCTACTGTAATATGTCTATCAGTCAGTTCGGCGAGAACTATAAAAATATCGCAAACCTGGACATGATAACGTGTTGCATGCTCGATATTCCGTAGTCTCCGAGACAATGGTCTCCCCTGCTACTTGGTTTTGTGTTAGAACATGAACGATTTCTAGATGCCATCGCTGTGCCACATGATGCAGAACACTCACTCCACGAACCCCATACGCTCCATCTGCCATTTTCTTGTAGCAATGATCGTCCTTCAATATCAGAAATATATCTATTATGTTGTGTATTTCAACGTGTTTGATTAGTTTTCTCCACCGATCTTCTATAAGGACCCGATCAGACAGATTTATGCACAAAGCTAACTACTTTAATTTGTCCATCAACCATTTCGGCGAGAATTATAAAACATGCAAACGTGTTGCATGATTGGTATTTCATACAGTCTCTGAGGCAATGATTTCCATCGTTGCTTAGTTTTTGGTGAGGACATGAACGAATTCTAGACATCATCCCTAAACTCTCACTCCACGATTCCCATTTGCTTTAGAAAATTAATATTCAAAAGTGGAAACATATCCATTAATGTCTTTTTTTAGTTTTCTTCATCGATCTTCTATGGGGAATGATTTCTTCCGCGACGAATTTGTGGGGTGAATAAATGTTAATCACGAAACAAGTGTTTTTTATTATTTTGTCATGATTTCGTGCGAAGACAGGAAAATACAAAACATTTTAAGCTTTTTAGTTTTCTTCACCGATCTTCTATGGGGAATGATTTCTTCCGCGACGAATTTGTAGGGTGAATAAATGTTAATCACGAAAAAAGTGTCTTTATTATTTTGTCATGATTTCGTTCGAAGACAGGAAAATACAAAACATTTTAAGCTTACATGACATTTGGAGGGCGTAAGACAAAACGGATTTTTCGTCGACATTTCATGGTAAAAATGTGCGGAAATAAATGATTCGTGTTGGTAACGTTTGGTTGCCGTCTTTCCGCGCTATCATCTTGTTTTCATCCCTAACGTTAATATTTCTCGTCGTGTCATTTTTGTCGAATTTGCGGGGCAAAGGAGTGAAACAATATCAACGAACACTAGGGACTAAGATAGTTAATACTTTTTCGATTTTTCGTGCTTGAATAATCATGTATGATATTGTAGAAGATGAGACGACGTTTTCCCGTTGGCTACCTATATGTTAACGAGTTACCTTTTCATTTACTCTTCATGTAACGAAACACAGTTTTGTAAGTTCTGAGGCCGATTATAAATGTTGTAAACTTTAGCGAAACGTCTTTCAAAATATATAAGTTGTTGGAACTCTAAGTACATGTACAGATAAACGTTCTTATTTGAACTAATACGGTTGAGTACCAACGTTAAAAACACATTAAAAATAAAGAGATGATATTCCACTTTTGCAAACAGTGAAATACCACTTTTATTTCAACGACACATTTCTATAATTCACTGAGTAGTAAAAAATAGTATTAATATAACCTGAAATAAAACATTAATTAAATAGGACATCACTTAACAAGAAATATCATATTTACCAATAGCTTAAAAAAACAAACGCAAGAACTAAACATGTAATAGTAACGACAGAAAAAACATGAAACTGGTACTAATTCTATTCGTATAAACGACTACGAACATTATTTCATCAATAATAATTCCGGCCTTCAAAACCTCATCGAAACTTAACTTGAAGTTTAAGCTTAAGTTATTAGTTTTTAAATAAATTTTGGTAACCGCTTTAGCTGCAATATGCTAACTTACCAGTTCCTTCTCGAATTCCCAGAAATATAATGACTGCTATCAAGACCACGGCAATTGCAACCATGACTACGGTCATGCCTTTTAACCAACGAGTATCGTTCCTTTTAAATTCAATTGACTGAGGAAGATGCACATTATCATAACCAGCATGTGTGTCATTGACAATAGCCCGACACCCGTATCGATTGTTTGTGTTTCTGGCATTTACCGGATTCAAAGTCTCACTCATTTCAATAGCTTCGTCGTATATATGCTCTTCATGTGTAATTTCTTTTCCCGCGGCCATTTTTATTTTGTTTTTGTTCTTGCTTTTTGCTGAAATTTGTGACTGCTGTTTAAGGTTCCCACTTCATTTCTGAGATCGTTTTACATTTTGAAGAAACGTAAAGTGTTCAAGGAAATCGCGTTATTTCAAACTAAACAATCAGGAAGATGACTTCTTCAATAAGCTCATTTAACTTCCGATTTTTCTTTAATATAAGCATATGCGAAAATCTTCAGCAGAGCTTCGAATCGGTTCATTTTATGGGTAATAGTTTCAATACATATTAACTTTGTCTTAATTTGTCTCTTAAAAGTTATGTTTCACTTTATAAATATTCTTAGTGTGTTTCTGCAACGTAAATCGAGTGTTTAATAAATTTTAGTCTCATTTGATAGACAATAGATTGTTTGAATAATTATATGAACTTAGATTATCAATAATAAAACAATATGATCTTCAGCTATAGATTTCATACTTAACTACAGATACTCTACTGAGCGACCCCGATCAACAGCTCAATGTTTTGCAATGCACTTAAGCTTCTGGACAATCAACTAAATCAATGTTGTTTACCAACAGGGCTGAAGATTATAAAACTTTTCAGCCAATCAGATCCTTGAAACTGAAGTCTGGTTTTAATTCTCATTTTTATAATATTTGGGTCTAGTGGTTTCTTTTAAATGCACCGCTTCTATAAACTCGGTACATGAATGTGTGCCGTCAAGAAGATAAGACATTAACCTGATCAAATGAATTTTGTACACATGTATGTGTGCAGTCAAGTAAGTAAGACATTTACCTGATCTCATGAAATTGGTTAGAGTGCCGTCAAGTACAAGAGGTGAACATTATGTTCATGGAAAACACGTTATAAAACGAATATACTTGAACTTAAAGTGCTAATAATATTTTTAAAAGTTATGTAAACATTTAGTACAGTACCTAGAAATAATTGTTTAGAAATTGTTATTTTCCTGCTCTCACATGGTCTCCATAGAAACCATTGTAAAACCAACCACCGCAGCTCACATTTATCATTGTTTAAACAATAATCTCTAACATAGTTCACTACATAGTTTTGTGCGTACTGACATAATACTGACATGACGTCACCATCATAGCTGCTTCGGGCGGAAATAGAAAACAAACGGATGTCATGTTATAGAATCACGTAGACGTTGGGCGGGCTAGGGTCGTTCGGAAAACTGCGTTTTACTGCTTTGTTCGTCAACCTTGTGCGGAGGGTTGTAATAGTCCTTGGCTCGATATTGAATGACACTGAAAATGCCGAAAAAAGATCTGAAGATGCTACATGAATAAAAACTGTTTGCCGCTCGTTTATTTTTGAGTGGCATATGCGTATTTGGTACGGACAAAAAGAGATTGATGATAACAGGAGATGTGGTCGCCAAAATGCAAAACACAACGTCAACAACGTCCGTTTTGTGAGGGAAATGATAATGTTGACAGAAGGACTTCGACAAGTAAAATGACAGATTCTGTGTAAATATGGTATTACAAGTCGTTCTATTTGCAAATATTGCAACAATTGCCACGTATACATCAATGCTGCATGCAATTCAGTTGACAGTACCTTGAATTTATACTGTTGACATCATGCGGTAGTCGCGTGTATATGGGTATAGAAAAATATGTATTATTTGTAAACTACTGTATATTTTCATGTCCTTTTTCCCTTTAATTTTTATTAAACATGCAATAATATACATGCCCTCTCAGCTTTTAATTGATCACTAAATGTCGAAATTAAAGGACTTTTCCATGCTTTAATTATCACCCCTCGTAGATCAGATGTTTACCTGATCATATGAACTTCGTAAGTAATCCGTCAAGTAGACAAGTCATAAGAACTGTGTATGTGTGTAATCAAGAAGACAAGACATTTACATGATCATATGAACTTTTTATGTGTGCAATCGAGTAGATAAGACATTTACATGATTATATGAACTTTGTATGTTTTACCGACAACTTAATAAGACATTTACCTGATCATATGAACTTTGTATGTTTTACCGACGACTTAATAAGACATTTACCTGATCATATGAACGTTGTATGTGTGCCGTCAAGAAGATAAGGCATTTACCTGATCATATGAACGTTGTATGTGTGCCGTCAAGAAGATAAGGCATTTACCAGATCATATGAACGTTGTAGGTGTGCCGTCAAGAAGATAAGGCATTTACCTGATCACATGAACGTTGTATGTGTGTCGTCAAGAAGATAAGACATTAACATGATCATATAAACATTGTATGTGTGCCGTCAAGGAGAAAATACATTAACCTGATCACATGAACTGTGTATGTGTACCTTCAACTAGATAAGGCATTAACCTGATCACATGAACTTGGCATGTGTGCCGCCAAGTAGATAACACTTTAACCTTATCATATCGTACAAATGCGTTTAAATAGATTACGGTTTGTAGCTTTCTTATTATAACATAGTTACAACCATTCGATTTCTTGATCTGAAACGTTAAATCAAACGAGATACTTGCTCTTCCTTGTCGAAAGCCATGCTTTCCAACACAGCAATTCATGCAAGCCCATACACGCTGTCCACTAGGCAAATTAAATAGAAAAAAGATACAGCTTTACAGTTTTACTATTCAGCTAATCTGGTTTATTATATACTTACTGGTAAATGACAAAGTTTGGTGGAGTCATAATTGTCTAGGCCATAAGGAATCTTTATTTTTTGCTTTTTTGTTGTTTTCATTGTGTCAGTCTATACATTAAGGTTTCGCTACAGTATAGCCACACTTTGTTGCTGTCCAAATATTTCGATCAACTTGGGTACTTTCCATCGTATAATTATATAATATAGAGTCGCGAAAACAAATGACACAGGTTAAGGATTCCACAGTATTAGAGGCTAGAGATAATTGGACGAAATATGGAACCCATAGCGTGAATAATTGTTTTGAAGTGGGCGTGAAGGTCAACAATAAATGCAGAGGTACCTTAAAAACAGAATAATTTTTTGGGTGGATTATATATCTGAAGAGTTGTAATTTCCGCGTGGACGAGTTTATAAGACAGTGTCGGTAACGTGCTCTTAGTCATGTGGCTTAGCGATGTCATCGTATCGGTTCGATTTCAAGCGTGGATATACACATGTATCCTTTATAACTATGTTTAGTATTTGGGTATTAACTTACAAAGTACATTATTTCTTAGTCAGAAGAGATATCTTCTATATCCAAGTGCCTTTAATAACCACATTAAGGCATACTTAACCTATTTTTGTTTGACAACTAGCTTTTGTATAGAATGTTCAGAAACAGGAAAGTCGCTACACTGATATAAATCTAGGCCTATGTAATGCTCTTTGAAAGTCATCACAAAACTAAATATGTTCCCGATTAGTTTTAAGTGTCTACTTGTATAATGGCCTTTAAGACAAGAAATCATATACACTAAGTGTCTTACTTCTTAAACATGTTTAAGATTTTAACATATAATTTATCACATGCAGAAGCGTTCTAAGAAATTATATTTTCACTTGAACTCTTTATCAAATTGAAACAAGATGAGTAATTCTTTAATAGCGCTGCGCGGACAAGCTTTGTATAAATTTGTTAAGTATGTACGTATGTTTTTGTATGAGATAACAGATTGCTTTAAATTGTCCATGATGACATACTTGATTACACTACACTGTGACACATACTCGTACAAGGAAATGGTGATGAGACTTCATGAAATGAAATTACAGATTTCATTTCAACGTTTTGGTATGTTAAGCTTACGCTAACACTCGACAACACCTCGAGGTACCTTGATGATTTATTAAATATAGACAATAACCATTTTCCATTACTGGTTAATAAGATTTATCCTAAAGAACTACAACTTAACAAAGCGAACACTTCAGAAAAGCAAGCAAACTTTCTCGATCTAAATCTGTTCATTGAAAATGGTTATGTCACTACTAAAATTTATGATAAAAGAGATGATTTTAATTTTAATATAGTAAATTTTCCGTTTTTAGACGGCGATGTTCCCCGTGCAACATCTTATGAGGTTTATATCTCACAGCTTGTTCGCTTTTCAAGAGCTTGCAACAATGTTAATGATTTCAATGAACGTAATGAACGTAATCTTTGCATTACAGAAAAACTTTTAAAACAAGGTTATCGGTATCACAAATTTAGGAAAACCTTTTGCAAGTTTTATCGCCGATACCCAGATTTAATTCATAAATACAAATGCAGTTTAAAATCACTTTTGCAACAAGGTATTTCACAACCAGTTTTTTTATGGAGCTTTAATTTATAAACGTAAAAAGATTAAAGGCAGTGTTAATTTCTCCCGGTTATTCGTAAAAACCATCTGTAAATTTAAAAAGAAAGGTTACCAACATGATATTTTACAGCGCTCTGCAGGCCTGGTGATTAACCCATCTACAGTTGATCATTATGCTTACCTCTTTGGTTGCACGACGGTGGCAGGTGTTTAAGAGTTTATGAAGGTTATCGGGGAAATCTTTTCTTAAAAGAACCTAGAAGCTCGATTTGTTTCTTTTAACCCTGTCATCGTGTTCTTGCTGATTTTACTCTAAGAGCTCTGGTCTCGGTAAGATCATTGAGTACCCCTTTCGGCTTTGCAATGCTCTTAGCTTCTTATCTTTTATATGTTTGTGTGCTTTTGCATGCAACATTGTTAAGCAGATAAGTGGGTTGGAGTCTTTTCACCAAGACAACTTGTACTTGTTTTGTGATATGAGAACCTGTTGGGGCAAGTGTGAGGTTGGTGCACCCTAGAACCTGGTTTAAACCCCCAGTGGCAATTTGATTTGCCACTGACCGTTCCAAGGCGGTAACCCCTCGGCTTCTCATTTTTGTTTATCGTTAGTGGTGTCTTTTTTGAAACTGATTATTTTATTAACCATGCTCTCTCCCCCTCTCTTCTTCTTGACTGTGTAGAAGAGATGTGCCCAAACACTAAAATATTATTTTAAAACAATATAAATTGATAAAGTCTCAAATAAAACAGATCAATCACCAAATAAAAAGTAGCCACAAACACAATTACAGATTTCTTCACGTTGACCAGCACCGACATGGACCAGCAGAGAGGCAAACAATCATACAGTAAAATAGAAGAAGGTTACACACCGACGTTCACCAGCAGAAGGGCAATAATATAGCACAATAGATGAAGGTTACACACCGACATGGACCAGCAGAGAGGCAAACCATCATAAAGTACAATAGAAGAAGGTTACACACCGACGTTAACCAGCAGAAGGGCAATAATAAAGTACAATAGATGAAGGTTACACACCGACCTTGACCAGCACAAGGGCAATATTATAGTACAATAGATGAAGGTCACACACCTCCATGGGCAAGCAGAGAGGCAAATAATAATATAGTTCAATAGATGAAAGTTACACACCGACATGGACCAGCAGAAGGGCAATAATACAGTAAATAGATGAAGGTTACACACCGACATGGACCAGCAGAAAGGCAATACCATAGTACAATAGATGAAGGTTACACACCGACATTGACCAGCAGAAGGGCAATATTATAGTACAATATATGAAGGTTACACACCGCTATGGACCAGCAGAAGGGCTATATTATAGTAAAATAGATGAAGATTACACACCGACATGGACCAACAGCGAGACGAATAATAATATAGTACAATAGATGGTTAACACCGACATGGACCAACAGAGAGGCAAATAATAATATAGTACAAAAGATGAAGGTTACACACCGACATGGACCAGCAGAGAGGCAGATAATAATATAATACAGTAGATGAAGGTTACACATCGACATGGACAGGCAGAAGGGCAATATTATAGTACAATAGATGAAGGTTACACATCGACATGGACCAGCAGAATGGCAATATTTTAGTGCAATAGTTGAAGGTTACACACCGACATGGACCAGCAGAAGGGCAATATTATAGTACAATAAATGAAGGTAACACACACCGCCATGGACCAGCAGAGAGGCAAATAATAATATAGTACAATAGATGAAGGTTACACACCGACATGGACCAGCAGAAGGGGAATAGTATAGTACAATAGATGAAGGTTACACACCGACATGGAACAGCAGAGAGGCAAATAATAATATAGTACAATGGATGAAGGTTACACACCGACATGGACCAGCAGAAGGGCAATATTATACTACAATAGATGAAGGTTACACATCGGCATGGACCACCAGAAGGGCAATATTATAGTACAATAAATGAAGGTTACACACCGACATGGACCAGCAGAAGGGCAATATTATAGTACAATAGAAGAAGATCACACACCGAATGTTTGAATAGACTGAAATTTAAAATAATAAAACGTTCGTGTCAATGTCAATGTCGACATACACAATTATTACAACGTTTAAATTAAAAGTGGCTTCTACTAATGTTAACAAGGTATTTCCTTAACTTTACCTAGGAAACCAACTTAAGACTCATATGAACTCTTTATTAAACGGAAAGTCCAATGATAGGAAAATTCGAAACTATAAACAAATAACACATATAACCGACAAAAGAAAGAAAAAAACAAAAGACAAAATATTGACAAAACAAACGACACAAGTTTGCCTTAAACTCTGTGTTTCGAATGGAATGTATTAATATTCGTTAGGAGTTTTGAGCCAATTGTTTCTTTTTAAAATTCACTTTGAAAAAAAATGTGAAAAAAATTGAAGATAAAAGTAAACAATAAAATGTCTGGCTAAAATGACATCTACACAGTGTAACAAATTACACCACTATTCTGGTGTTTCTTAGGCATTGCTTTGCATATTTTATTAATAAATTAATGCGGATAAAGGGCAATTGAAATTTTTCCTGGTCTGTGTAAAATTTTTCTATTAATGCAAACATAAAGGATACCGATATGATATTCTACACCGCTCTGCATATTTAGTGATTAACCCTATAAATAATGTGCGTATCTGTTTGCTTCACCACGTTGAAGGGTTTTCAGCCATTATGGAGTTTTGTACGGTAATCTTAAAAAAGGACATAATTCTGTTTCTTTAATCCCGGCAAACGTATTCTTGTTAATGTAAATTTTAAGGTAAGGTGGTCTGGTCTAAGTAAAGTATTAATTTAGAGTACCTGCATTTTATATCAGGAATTATTGCAGCATTTTAGAAACCTGA
Source organism: Corbicula japonica (assembly GCA_038501625.1). Lineage (NCBI taxonomy): Eukaryota > Metazoa > Mollusca > Bivalvia > Venerida > Cyrenidae > Corbicula > Corbicula japonica. Next base: position 57,835 of record JAZAYU010001068.1, on the reverse strand, counting down.
CAAGTTCTCATAGCGACCGGTATGTAGTCAACGTGACAAATATGAATTGTAATTTAAGTTCATTTAGATTCAAGAAATCTAAAGGAAGTTGGTGTGAAGTTACTGCAAACACTTTTTTTTCGTTTTGTCAGTGTTGCTTCCACATCTTCTACACGCAAACAAAACAATCAATAATGAATGTAATGCAAGACAGGCGCTTAGCTGCCTATACGCATGAATCCACATGCTTCACCTCAGAACATCCAGAATGCAACGGATTGCACCATTGCACCATTGTAGAAAATCAGAGTATGGGGGGCGTATCCCCGGCCCCCACCCCCTACTGGACAATTATAAATCCACATGAATAGTAGGCTAGCTACGCGCATGCACCAAAATAGGGTCATCCGCGTTTCAACGTCTAACAAATCAATGCATTTTCAAATGTCAACGATTAAAGTGAATAGGGAAAAGTTGAATACTACCCACCATTAACCGTTATCAATACGTTTCCCGCATTTATCATAATGAATGAATCCATCAGTAATACCCTGCTTCGACAAAGCATAATTATGAAACTACTCAACAGTATTGTATCAGGATTGAACATATTGAATTAATCACTAGACAGAACATTATATTAACGGGCCATGAAAAATGAGAATAAACACTTAACAAGTTTTCTAAGTATACACCTTCGAACTTGGGCATTACTCGCTTGATAATTGAATTATTGCTTTAAAACTTTCAATAAAAATGCAATAAATACTGAACTGATTTATAAGAAAAACTGGTCGGTTTTAACAGGCATATTGGAAAACTAAAAGACTACATTTTATGCATTCAAACTGACTTGCTGAAAAAGGGGGTAGGATTATTACCAGCTATAAAACATTAACATTAGAACGAAATGAACTTAATTTAACAGCAAAAGATGAATAGCATATTTTTAGGTTCCAAATGTAAATTTATATGTTCGCATAATTCTTTTATTAAGTTAAACATACGCTGTATTAACTGATTTTGTGAATATTGTGGGTGTCAGTATTCTGTATGATTTGAGCAGTCAGTTGCCTGTCATTTCGAATGAAGTTTTACTTATTAATCAGATGGCATGGTTTATTAAAAGTTTTTTTTGGCAATAGCCAAAAATCAAACCAGTAATGCCCCAGTACGAAGTTGTATACTTAGCAAAGTTGTTAAGTGTACACGAAAATGTATTTTTCTCCTTATTAAACAAAACTAAAGTTTAAAACTATAATACGGTTTCTGTAAAATATTTGACACGTTGGGTTTTACATTTTGAATAAGCGGTATTGCCGTTTCGATTGTTTATTGGAAAACAATAACTGAGTCTTGTGAGTTGTAAATGTACCTTCCGAGTGGCTGGGCCCAAAGCCTAAAGAATCCTTTTTTTGATATAATGTGACCGGGGCTTAATAAAAAAGAGTATTTCATTATTTCTCGATGATGTATAAACAGTTAGAAAAATAATATTGCACAATTAATTTGAATACACCAAAATGCGTAAAACAACAACAAAAGCACGACCTTCAGGTTTTCCGAGAACTCGTTTTAAAAACGACTTTGATTTATGAATAGAACATGAGCTTTCACGTTGTACCAACTATGAGCTCTTTCGTACAGAACGAAAGACGTTGGAACGTTGCCGTATAACGTCATTTCCCGCGTTTTGTCGTATTTTTTTATTAAAAAAGTTAGTAAATTGTATTTATACTTACTGGAATGAAAAAAAGGTTTTTGATTCTGTCGCTAACTTAAGGTGAACGTTTCTGCTAACTGGTTTCACGAACACGCGTATAGTCGGATGTATGAATATTGACCATATTGACAAACATCTTATTATAATAATAAGCCTCACTTATATTCTCAATTTTGAAATGAATACATTAAATGTAAAGAACGAGTTACTTTGTTTGATTAATTTCTTTTTTTATATTTTCCTCTATATGATCAGAGGTATGTTTATTTGCGGAAGTAGTTGAGTACTTGAAACAACGAAAGAGGGAACATTATCACATAATTATCTTCTTGTTTAGTCTTACAGTATCTTCACTTTTAAGGATCACTTAACGCAACAAATAGTCTGTTCACTTCAACATGTAACGCCATTTTCCTGTTATACTGTTCACTTATCACAAAACACTTTAAATACTTACCTACACTACTTAATGATTACTCTTGTTCTTTAAAACATTCTATCAAGTAACCCAAAGTTTCTCTTAACTGACGGAAACAGAAAGGAAGTTTGAAAAGATCGCTCGACCTACCAAGAAAAACAATCCTTGTTGTTACTTCTTTCTTTGAACAAAGACTCATTGCCAAAACAAAGCAGACGAAATAAATACAATTAACATTCGAGTTCTCCATTTGAACGGATTTCGGCAAATAGAGTACAAGCGGGTTTGGCAGAGCTACTTTATTTATAGGCCGATATTTTTGTAAATAAAAAAAAAGCTGTAAGCTTTCTTTTATTTCGCCTTGAATGACTTGCTCTATTTGTTCTGCTAATATTCGTTATTAATTCTTCTTTAAATATTGGACTGCAAAATATTAAAACTAGTAATTGTTTAAAGAGCAGCATGTTAACAATGATTATTGATATATATTTCAGAAGAGCCATCTAACGAGACGGAAATTTGATTGTGACGTGTGCGTAAGTTGCTATATTCAAGAAGGAAGAATGTTATCTCATATTAAGGAACACCAAAAAGGACGTGTTTTCGCTAATATTGCGTCAAACAGTCCAAAATATGAATAAGAACATAAAAAGTGTACACACAAATGAAACGTTATAACTTAAAGGGATGTCACATGACGTATATGCGAGGACCATTTAAGGCACACATTGCCGTAGATCTCTGAGCACATCAACCGTCTTTGTCAGTGAAATGCATGCCGTTCGCACGAAGGTGTAGCTTGTGGAAATAGTTGCTCCCCAGCTCTAGATTAACATCTTGTGGATATTCTTCTTCCAAAATTATTCGATGAGATACTTTCAGAAAAGAACAAATTATAATGCATTGTATATATATTCAGCAAAGACCCCCGTCTTCGTACATCGCTATTGTTAGGTTACTCATCAAGAAATGGCGAATAGTCGAATAAAAATTGGGTATTCTACAGTGCATGTTTTCAAGAGCAGTTGCCTTGTAAAAATATTATAAGTGATATTGCATCTACCTGGGAGCAGACCGACAAGGCGATACCGCCTAGCCCTGCAATTCCGACGACTCAACCAATTGAGCTAAACGAGACAACCGTACAAAAAGGTCGATCGGATTTCTCCATGATTACTTTAGGCCTATGTCATATCAGAAAAGATAATATGAAGAACTATACAGATGTTGTCGCATTTATTTTCTTTTCTCGTGTATGAATAAACAACCACACGAATTTCAATATAATATTGTAACATTAAAAGAAAGTCTCTAGTTCAATGTTCAATTATTGGCTTTTAAAATAGTTTGTAACATTCTGGTAGACACGTTATGCTTTCATGTTTGGCTTCTCTTTCAATATCAAGTTTACGGAAAGTGGATAAGGAAGCCGATGATATTGTTAAACATGAAAGGACTCATCCACTTCATGAAGTTTCAAACCTTACTCAGTGTTACACTCAACATGTTCTCAGATCACAAATCGACTTGGAATCCGATCACTATAGACATTTCCTGTTTTTGTTTTTAAATTAAGGAATAGATTTATTGACTGTCAAATTAAATTTTATGATAAAACTGTTGAATCAGAAATACCTAATTATTTCGAGAACACTGAAACACCCATCGTTTGTTATAAACACAACAAGCCAACTAGAAACACAATATTATTTTCAATTACAACACAATTATTTCGGATTTAGAGAAATGTTGCTATCAACCTGCCGGTAATGAAGTTACAGGGGATCTAAATGTTAGCAAAGACTATAGGATACGTAATTAAATGTTTAAAGTACGGAAATAAAGAATTCCATCAGACATCGACGTTGTGCGGAAATTGCAGAGTCTTTTAACTCTTTTTGCAATAAATGGTGCAAACGAGAACATGCCGAGCCTAATGCTCTTTCTAATAGAAAAAAAAACACTTATCCTTTTATAAAAGAAACATGATAGCTTTATTACCACCACGACCTCGTTTTAACTTTCGGCATTTGAAAAGGGGAATTCGAGACCGATTTTTTGTAACACCTGCTGATAAGGCTTAGAATAATGTAATTATATTGCGACGAATAAATATAGTATATTTATATTCAAACTCAATAGCTTAATAGCGCTAATGCTTGTACGCTGGCTTCTTCATCTGAGAGTGATATTTCAACTACACACAGTGTACAAATAACAACATTTAAAATCAGTGTTGAGCTGAAACAAGACAAAGTACCTACTATGTATAGACTAATATCGTCTCATGAATATAAAGTGATTTTCACAAACGAGGCTGAGTGAGCAAGCAGATTGTTAACATTCCAAAGCTATGGCATCCTATATCACTCAAGATTTATCTTAATTCCAGATATTTCATTTACTGTTGTTAAAAGTAACATAAGTAGTACCACAAGATCATTGGGAAGAAATCTCTAGACAGAGGTTTCAAATATTATTGTGAACATTACATTAATAGCTTATCAGGTAAAATGATTTACCTAGTCATTCTTATTATTAGCTCTTATGTTTGGTACACTATAACCTTTCAATAAGTTTACAACCTTTACATCTGTACCCTGCTTTCAATTCTTAGGCCAAACAAACATTTCCACTACAGTCTGTCAATTTTCCAACACTACTTCCTACAAGGAACACTTGCTAAGTTGGTACAATAAACGAATAATTTGATAGTCTTGATCCCTTAGTTTGTTTTTTTTATTTCATGGATTGAATCTTTCTCATCGGGGGTTTAATAAATAACTTGACCTACTGTAGAAGAAAGTTACTTCATGAAACAGTCTGAACCATAGTTATTCTAATTTCAATTCAAGTAGTTGATGGTAATCCAGTTGTGCTTTTACTTGCAGAAAATACAGGAAACAAAAAACAACCGGTCGGTAAGTAATTGTTAGTACCCACTCAGTCTGCATTTTCATCAACTCCACAAGAAGTGAAATCTACACTGTTCAATCCTGTACGTGGAGATGGTGTCGACTGGAAGACCTTTATTCCAGAGTGACGAGTGACAAATGAAGCAATGCGGCATAGAACAACATCTGAGCCAATAGCAGCCTCAGTGCTTAAACCAAGAACTTTACTCGTATGCTTGTAGAGTCCATTAAAAAAAATTAAGTCATAATCTCTTATAACATTTTAACATACTACAGTTGAAGAAGTTATGGAAAACAATGTTTTAGTTAAATATTTACGGTAAAAGTCATATATGAAATTAGAATAATTGTAATATTTGCATTAACAGCTGCTTGACTATAAAATAATGGAAATATCAGACAAAGAACAAACATTTATCGTAAGTTTAACTTCAGTTTATATTATAGTGTGGTAAATAATCACAGTTATATTTTATTTGATATGCTCTTCTAGATTATACAGGTAAATCTCACATAAAAATGGACCCTGATCTATTCTTCTTTTCACTATTCTTTCCTTTCTCAAGTTATAATATTTCGGAAATTTATGGAAACTTAATCTGTCGGTGAATCTATCATCTGATGCACATGGAAATACAACATTATCTAGCACTACTCCTTAATGGGTTTCATTTATAGCAGGTTCCTATTGAACTGTTATCGCATGCGCAAAATATCCTAAAAGAATAAAGAAACGCATCTTCTTTACTAACGAAATATTTTCATGTTTAATGAAGTTGCGTTTTTAATTTATTTAACTATATTACATATAATTTAAGAAATTAGAAACGCAACTTCATTTCACACGAAATATACTTTGTGTTTAAAGAAGTTGCGTTTCTTATTTCTTATTTCTTTAAGTATTTTTAGTTTGTGTATAAACAGTAACTAAGTAAGTTGGACGAAGACAAATTAATAAAACGCGTTTCTTGAGTTAATCTGTCATTCATAACACAGTGACTTGTCATGAAAATCGCTATATTCTCTGATATTTTTTAAACATTTTTTTTTACTTAATGTTAAATACACACTAGAGTTTTAGCTTTCTTCCTCTCGTGTATACTAATGTGCTGTTAGTATAATGTCTTGTTGACGATAAAATAGCTAGTGATTGATGGAAAATATAGTGTTTTGATTTCCTAAAGAATTGTCATTCAATGCACAGATGCTCAGTTCTTGGTGTGGAAGATTATGGTTAAAACATGAGATTAACATATTATACCCCAGTTAAATCGCTTATCATTGAATGCAACTATCTTAATAAGAATATAAGGATAAAACCAGGACAGTTTTTATTTTTGATGAGTATAAATTAGAGGAAAACAACACACAATTCTAAAAAAACATGACCTGTACTTTATAATGGATATTCTCGGATAAAGAGCACATATATTATATTCAGGAAATAAAAGAAATCTGCCAATTCACAACTTTGAAATACTATAGGATAAAAAACAATCTATATTTACCCCCTTACAAACACTTAGGACTAAAACACGTGTTTCACAGATGATCAACAATATTTTATGAGAGCCTAATTATACGCATATAGTTTTACAATAGTTTTAAAGCAAAGCAGAGAAGAACTAGAAATTAATGATGAACTGAACAAATTATTGTGATAAGACAATGAAGTAGAATTAAGTCCCGATCACAACCCGCCAAGCGTCTATTTTTGTCGGTAATTAATTTTCGGAAGATAACGTTCGCGGCGTTTTGGGGTAGGACGTGACAAGAGCAGAGAGGAATTACGTCACACTCATAATGCGCAAGGTGTGAGTAGGAGGCCTGCACGCCACGTCTAGGGGTAAGCGGTTGCATGCATCGTACGTTGCGTAGGTGTTTAGCGAGTTGTACGTGCTGACAACGTGCTTACATTGTAAGATCCTCGTGCGATTGCCATGTGTACGTACGAAGGCAGTACTTACATGCGCTTCTCAAGCCCGTTGTAAGTGTGTGCAAGTGCGGTAAACGTGAGTTTATTTCGGCTGCTGTTCTCGCTGCCTTCTTCGGTGGCATCTAGATGACATATGCTTGCTTTCAACCGTCGGCAGAGGTCAGTGCGCACACCGTGCGTTGTAAGTGCGGAGCACGTACTTGCTCCTTAAGGTCCACCTGAGCTTGTGCGTGTTTTAGAAAGTGGAAATGAAAAAGTGCCTAGTAAGCATAGACCTCGCACTGACGACGCACTAATTACGTGCGCGGCTCGTGGAGCAAGTGACAATAGGGATATTTTACAGACTCGCGGAGAAAGTGCGTTATGCATGGACGTACAGGGCACGCGCGTGATTCGTACTGGGGGTTAATCCGCAGCAAGCCCGCAGCTCGAACACATAGAAAGTTCCTATGCTCTAAATTTGCTACGGAGGCGGTACTCACCCTAAATTTGGCCCACGTTTTGCAAGTAGACAGCACGCACTTGCAAGCACGGCGGGTCGTAATCGGGTCTTTACTCAAAAGTGGTATGAAGGACGAGTATTTTTTTAAAAGTTGCACACAGTCATTACAATTTGATGACATTATGTTCATTTGTGTTTGTGATTTCTTGAAAAAAACAACTCATATTTTCTTTCCGATCATATCGTTTTTGTTTCTATAAAGTTTATATAATCAAGAACCGGTTTGTTTATTATTGGTGAATAAGAAACGTTTGTTCTTTAAACCAATGAAGAATATGCATTATTGAATATAAGCACAACCATCGTGTCTATATTCTGTAGCAGATACGAAAAAAAACCAACACATTTTATGATGCAATGTGTTTAGTTGGATGGTTCGTTAGTCAATACGTTCGCGTTTTGAGGTGTTTTACATTATTCCAATTAATAACATGTGTAATTAAATTATATTTATAGCCATACCAAACATTTTTCACCAAACACTAGATACAACCAGCCGCCGATGATTTTAATGGACGTCTACAGTCATTATTGTGTAATCAGCGGTTAAAAAGAAAATTATCGAAACATCTCCAAAACGCCGTCAATGAACTTTTGTATCTTATTTTGCATATATTACGACACGTTAAACAGTACCGAAAAAATCTAGATCTAAAAATACACTACAATCGTTTTTCATAAATTCACAAAAAAAAAAACTAAACAAAACTTCATTTTAGTGTCCTCGTGTGTTCATTGTAATACGATACTCACAACCATAACTGTATGACCTCTTGGGTGATTGTTTTTAAATTAATTACTGTATTAATGAATTATGTCATTATGTTACATCTTTTTAAAACGTGCACTTGTCCGACAAGAGATGGAATTGTCGAAAATAGTTTAAATTATGTTTATTCAACTACAGGAAACTCCAACGTCTTCGCTGTGCCCACAATTGTGATTTCCCCAACCGATATGCTGACAGTACAATAAACTGGTTTCGCTACCGTTACATTGTAGATCATCTAGATAAATTGGTCCAGATCCGTCAACAATTGCGCTGCTGTCTATTACTGCCGATGTACTAAAATGTACATATTAAGAGGTACAAGAAGATGAAACTTTCGATAATAATGTACGATTATAAAAGTACGAATGTACATCTTTTAAAGTTAATTTTGAAGAACGAAAACATTATAATGCAAATATTCCAGGTTTGGTTTGATTGATATATTTAGTCTGGTGAACTTATTTTAAACATTTAAATCATTGAAACGAAATAGCGTATATGACAAATCAAACAGAATACCATATAGCGGAGAAACAAAACTAAAATACAGACTGAGGATAGCACGGTCAGTGTATTTAAAATGTCAACACTTGGACTAAATAACCTACTTTGACTTCATCCTAGAGAAAAGAAATGAATAAAGTAATGCGTGATATTGATCAATCAGTGTTTATGAAGCTTCAATATAATTATGTATTAGAATAAAACAGAACTTAGCAATTAATGTGTACTATTATTATACATAAAAATATATATGAACAAGATAATGTATATCGAAAGGTAATACTTATATGTATATCAAAAAGATAATGTTTTAAGAAAGTAATATGAATTAAAATAATTTACAAGTTAGTTCTAAACAATATTATCTTTTCTTGATTTATCGATGTGAACTAAGTTTCGATAATGATATTTTACCTTGTATACCCTAACATTCTACACACGACTCGAGCATCGGATGGATCAAAGTTGTCATCACAAACCGTCCCCCAGTTAAAATTGTCTAACGAAACTTCAACCCTTCCACTAGATGAAGATGAACCGCCAACCAGGCGAACATACATACCTATGATGATATAATTGAATTGAAAGCGAATGTATACGCACGAGAGGTTAATTAGGGCCTGAAGCTCTACTGCTCTACCGTTCATATCAAATTAACATGGCATTTCATCACAATTAGACGATTATGTTTCAAAATGATTGATTGTTATTTCTGAATTTGCAAAATTTGGGATTAAGGACATAAACCTTACTTGAAAGTTATTAATTTGAGGAAAACAACACATGGGAAATAATATGAACTAAGGCACAGCCTCTCTCGGAATCGACAACCGAAAACTAATACTACAGTGAACAATGGCTGCTCATTAACATTCTGTTGGTATCTTCTTAACGTTTTTAATGTCAGGATTATAGCAAATGAATATAACGAAAAACTAATTTAATTCTGTTGTAAAGTTTTATTTTTATATTACAGTTTATTGATATGGTGAACATAATTGATACTTTGGAAGCATTAGATATAAAATTCTGTATTCATATATTATTATGTATACTAGCTGCAAATAAAAAGTTACCACTTTTACTATTTGCATTGATGTATTGAAACTATTCTGCATCGCGAAATAGCACTAAGTACATTCTTGCAGTTTTGGGTAACTCACTGTCTGCTGAATTTACTTAACAATTGAAAGTTTCCAATGTTTTCTTTTTAGACAAACTCTGGCGTTTATTTTCTCAACCTTTGAAAATTGAAACAATTCAACAATTTGAAATGGAAACCAGGTAATTTGAAATTGACATTGACAGAATGGTGGCAACATAGTAATTGTTTCAAATTTCATCATAAGTGAAACTTGAAATTCCTATAAAGCTATTCAAATTTAATCAATTCTTGGTATTGCACAAAGATTTATTTCACAAATAAAATTTAAAAAATCGAAGTTACCTTGAACAACTGTAAAATCAGTCACATTTGAATAACCAGTCAATAATCCTATGCTATTCATTCGTAAATAAAAATCAAATAAACCATATTTGAATTAACCCTTTCCTCTATATATATGCAACATTTTATTGCAGATCCTGGTCGGGCAGAACACACATGCCATATAATCAGGTGACCCAGGGCACGACAAATCCATTGCCCGGTTCCCGCGGGCTACCGCATTCGACCCTTTGGACTACCAAAAAATTACAGCGAGTGCCCGCCGGGCCACCTTAAAATTCCGATATTGGTTGCCCGGCAAATCATCAATTTCCAATAAACATGAAACGTTATGACACTCCACTGTAAAACACGTGCGGGTAATTATCGATTTAGTCACCTTTGACCTCTCGCTGTCAGTCTCGCACGCTCTGTTGTATGCTATCTATGTATTCAATCAAGCGCGAGGATACGGCGAGATTATGCGGTACTTTAATGTGTTTTGATTAGATCATCACTCTGTCAATTAAACAACCTGTTAATTGCAACTTTCACAATATCGGCTACCTAATTTACGACAGATCAAAGGTGTAATTCAATTTGGTAAGTATGTCAGTTGATTGAGGATGATTAGGTTAATTATTAGGTGAGAAAGGCAATGGTCGGTGAGAAAATAAAAACTTTAACAAAACGTTTCATAATAGAACAGTTCTTTATGTTATCATTTATTATTTATATTATAGAGATAACGTGTTATAAATGTTATTTTAGTTGTATTAGTATTTTGTTAATGGAAAATGGATCGTTTTGTCATCAGAAGGCAAGCTAAATTGTTAAATTTTCTTGCTAAATACCGGTCTTGGGATTTTTACATAAAATAAAAAAAAATTTAAAGAAGTATTTTCCATAGGCCAATTGAGTTTCTGTTTCTAATTTTATTTTAATCATATTGATTTAAATTAGATCATTTTCAAGCCTGATGTTTTATTAAAGATAACAGAATAGGCTAGATAAATTAAAAATCTGATGTTTGTTTCTTAAGCAGTTTCAGGGGCAGACAGAATGATAAACTCTTAAATTCAAATATTATGTATTTCTTTTCTTTTTTATCCAAAGACAGGAATGAATTCAAATATTTTATATGATCATGCTAGAAACTTTTATTTAGAAACTTGATTAATAAAGGGTTAATAGAAGAGTAGAGATATAATGAAATTATTTCTTTTTAGGAAAGAGAGTGAGCCTTCGACTCAAAACCTAACATCAAATCACAGCAAGCACTCAACTCCTAAATCAGTGAAGTCTGAAGAGAAAAACTAGATGATAAAATCACATCAACACCCACAAAGCCCTAAACACTGTTCGCATTCTAATACATGTACTATTTCTAACCAAAATGAAAACAGTGAAGGTCCTAAGGACGATCAGACATTACAAATGTGCGGAAATATACAGTAGTCACACATGCAATAAAATGCATACATAACGAAGTCAAGAGTTATGATAGTGATTAATATTGTACTGCATCCAAGGCCTTAGAGGCATAATTTTGTCAACAATGCTGACACATAACTCAAAAAAATGTGTCCAGTGCAATGCTCAAAAACATAATCCGTCTACTGAAAGCCAAAAGCGGTCATCAGCCTTTTTTCTGTTGATGATGACCCCTTCTGGCTTTTAATAGATGGTATGTAAAAATAACCATTAGTAAAACTATGGACAAGAGCCATGTAACACATGGTCAATAACCCTGCCGGAAATAAGTTACTTGAAGGTTGTGCACTTTCATATAATTTACCTTTAGAGGAAATCCTTAAAATGCCATATAGTTATGGTCAGTTTTCAGGTAAGTGGTTGCAGTTTGAAGAACAACCCTAAAAATACCCAAGGTAGAGTAATTGTTTTTACACACTGCATTACCTACCAATGTGTTCTGTCAGTGTATGAAATTTGAGTAAAATCCCTCTAGTAGTTTTGGAGTTATGCTACGAACAAAATTTATCATGTAAATCTGATAAAGGAGAATAACTCTAAAAATAGGCAAGGTAGAGTTATTGGACTTGCACACTGCACTACCTACCAATGTGCTCCGTCAGTGTAAGAAGTTTGAATAAAATCCCTCAAGTAGTTTTGGAGTTAAGCTCCTGACAATATTTATCAAGTAATTCTGATAAAGGGGAATAACTCTAAAAAAAGCAAGGTAGAGTTATTGTTCTTGCACACTGCACTACCTACCAATGTGCTCTGTCAGTGTATGAAGTTTGAATAAAATCCGTCTGGTAGTTTTGGAGTTATGCTACGAACAAAATTTATCATGTAAATCTGATAAAGGGGAATAACTCTAAAAATATGGAAAGGTAGAGTTATTGGACTTGCACACTGCACTACCTACCAATGTGCTCTGTCAGTGTAAGAAGTTTGAATAACATCCCTCAAGTAGTTTTGGAGTTAAGCTCCTGACAATATTTATTAAGTAATTCTGATAAAGGGGAATAACTCTAAAAAAAGCAAGGTAGAGTTATTGTTCTTGCACACTGCACTACCTACCAATGTGCTCTGTCAGTGTATGAAGTTTGAATAAAATCCGTCTGGTAGTTTTGGAGTTATGCTACGAACACAATTTATCAAGTAAATCTGATAAAGGGGAATAACTCTAAAAAATAGGCAAGGTAGAGTTATTGGACTTGCACATTGCACTACCTACCAATGTGCTCTGTCAGTGTATGAAGTTTGAATAAAATCTCTCATTTTGGAGTTATACTCCGGACAAAATTTATCAAGTAAATATGATTAAGGGGAATTACTCTAAAATAGGCAAGGTAGAGTTATTGTTCTTTAGCTCTGTCAGTGTATGAAGTTTGAATAAAATCCCTCAAGTAATTTTGGAGTTATGCTCCGGACAACATTTTTTCGGACTGATGCACGAACGCACAGATGCACGGACGAAGGGCATTTCTAATATCCCCTGGTCTTTGGCTGGGGGATAAAAAATAAAATATTTGTCAACTAAACTCTGTACAACTTAAACACTTCCAATTCTGAGCAACATAACATGTATTAGTGTCTGATCTTTTTGTAAACAAATGTGATTGTAGCGGCACGTGAGGTATTAACAAAATAAGCAAAATCAGACATGATACAATTTTTAATAGTTAAAAATAGAAACGGGTGTTCATTGTCCTAAAATGTTATTTCTGATCAACTTAAACCATATGGTGTTCATGAGCAAAACACGTTAATCAAGGTCAAATACATTGAAGACAGGTTTTTCAATTTTATAAAAAATTGAAAATATTATTTTTTTAAATTATCTCATTAAGAAGTAAGGTTAACTATATCATTGACTTTTTTCCGGTTTGTTTTCTTATTAAAAAAATGACGTTCCTTTTTTCTAAAGGTTAATATTTCCTATCATTTCAGTTGTGTCTAAGTTTGTGACCATACCTTTGAGAGATGAAACGAAGAGGCATCTCTGGATTATGCTATTCATGAACCTGCTTTTATCCCTTATAGTCCTTTATATATGTATACTATATTCAATGTGTATATTATGGGCACTTCGCGTGACCTTGGAAAGTGCTTGGGCTCATATAATTATTGAACATTGTTCTCTGATGAATGCTTTGGTGCACTCTTTAGGTACTTTTGGTATCGAGCTCTTAGTACAAAAATTATACCAACCTCATTCATTATTAAAGATGTTACCTATATTAAAAAATGTGTAAAATAAAAGCCACCTTGTGTTGATGCATTTGCCTGAGAATGTTTTCGGATATGTTTGTCATTCTTTTAGAGTAAGAATATTCTAATTTAGATTTGATTGGCTTCCCGTTAGTTCTATGAATTATTGTGTATATACCTGTAGGTATTTTTTGAATCACAAGAATGTGTTAAGGTTTTATTCATGAAGTCATTTTTTAATGATTTTGGTTTCTAAAGAACGTTCTAAGATTTCAGACACTTAGTCCAAATATGTTTACATTTCTTAAGATCACTCATATGATTCCTACTTTAGGATTCAAAGTGTTTTTATTTCTATGAATATTTTGATTTCCTAAAATGTTCTTAGAATAAAATCAAATTTAGGCTTGTCAAAGTGTTGTGATTTTCATAGATCGTTCTTAGATTCCCTTTGTCGAGTCAATAATGTTTTTGATTTCCTACGAACGTTCTTTGATTTCTTTCTTAAAGTTTTGACGATTTGATTATCTGAGAATGTTTTTGTTTAGACTGGTTAATAATGCTATTCGTTTTTTAAGGACGTTCTTAGAATCTTATAATTTGCGATTTGATAAGAACTGTCTTAGATTCTTTTTGTAAGGCTAGAGAAAATAAATTATTAGATTCTCATCCGGATTTTGGGAAAAAAAGGCGGGTGGGCACTTTTTAATTTTTATTTTTTATAAACGAAATACCTGAAAGGGTATTTCGGGATGGTCTAAAGCCCGTTCTATACGGAACAGAATATGTTTCGATTTTTTTTTACCAATAAATTATTTTGGGGCGGGTGGTTTTGGACACGGGCGGGCGGCGATGAGAAACTAAAATATTGTTTTCTCTTGCCTAAATACAGTTTTTTTATTAAGAACGTTCTTATATTCCATGTGTTAAGTATTTTCAAAGTGTTGTGATAACCAAGGAATGACTTTAGATTCAATACGTTTCGCTTTGGTCTAAATGTCTTAGGTTTCCTAAGAACGTTCTTAGATTCGGTTTTGTAAGATCGTTCTTAGATTCTATACGTTAAGTATTGTCAACATTTGTTTGGTTTCCTAGGACCGTTCTTAGGTTTCGGTTTCGTAAGAACGTTCTAAGATTCTGTCAGTTTATTCTTGTCAATATAAGTTTGATTTCCTAAGAACTTTCTTAGATTTGGTTTCAATAGAAGTTTCTGAGATTCCAAACGTTTGTTCTTGTTAAAATGTTTGTATTCCTAAGAACGTTTTTAGATTCGGTTTCGATCGAACGTTTTTAAAATTCCATTTGTTTAGTCTTGTCGAAATTTGTTTGGTTTTATAAGAACGTTCTTATATTCAGTTTTGTATGAACGTTCTTAGATTCCATGATTTAGTATTGTTCAAATGGTTGGTTATCAAAGAACGTGCTAAGATTCGGTTTGTTTAGAACGTTCTTAGATTCGGTTTTATAAGAACGTTTCTAGATTCCATGCGTTTGGTTTTGTTTAAATGATTGGTCTTCTAAGAACGTTCTTAGATTTGGTTTTGTAAGAACGTTCTAAGATTCCATTTCTTTAGTTTTGTTAAAATGTTTGGTCTCAGATCGTCCGTTGATTCGGTTTCGTAAGAACGTTCTTAGATTCCATACGTTTGGACTTGATAAAATGTTCTGGTTTCCTTATAACGTTTTTAGATTCCATATGTTTGATCTTGTTTAAATGTTCTGGTTTCCTTAGAACGTTCTTAGATTCCATAAGCTTGGTCTTGATAAAATGTTTGGTTTTCTAAGAACGTTCTTAGAATAGGTTTCCTAAGAATTGTTTCAGAATTAGTTTTGTAAGAACATTCTTCGATTTGGCTTTGTAAGATCGTCCTTAGATTTGGTTTTGTAAGAACGTTCTTAGAGTCAGATTTGTAAGAACGTTCCTAGATTCCATGCGTTTGGTATTGTTAAAATGTTTGGTTTTCTAAGAACGTTCTTAGATTTGGATTTTTCAGAATGTTCTAAGATTTAGTTTTGTAAGAACGTTCTTAAGTTTCATAATTTCATAATTAAGTCTTGTTAAATTGTTAGGTTTCCTAAGAACGTTCTAAGAGTCAGATTTGTAAGAACGTTCTTAGATTCCATGCGTTTGGTCATTATAAAATGTTTGGTTTCTTAGATATGGTTTTGTAAGAACGTTCTAACATTCAATTTCTTTATTTTTGTTTATTTAATGTTTGATCTCAGATCGTCCTAAAATTCGGTTTTGTAAGAACGTTCTTAGAGTCAGATTTGTAAGAACGTTCTTAGATTCCATGCGTTTGGTCATGATAATATGTTTGGTTTCTAAGAACGTTCTTAGATATGGTTTTGTAAGAACGTTCTAACATTCAATTTCTTTATTTTTTTAATTAATGTTTGATCTCAGATCGTCCTAAAATTCGGTTTTGTAAGAACGTTCTTAGAGTCAGATTTGTAAGAACGTTCTTAGATTTCATGCGTTTGGTCTTGATAAAATGTTTGGTTTCTAAGAACGTTCTTTGATATGGTTTTGTAAGAACGTTCTAACATTAAATTTCCTTAGTCCTGTTAAAATGTTTGGTTTCCTTAGGACGTTCTAAGAGTCAGATTTGTAAGAACGTTCTTAGATTCCATGCGTTTGGTCATGATAAAATGTTTGGTTTCTAAGAACGTTCTTAGATATGGTTTTGTAAGAACGTTCTAACATTCAATTTCTTTATTTTTGTTTATTTAATGTTTGATCTCAGATCGTCCTAAAATTCGGTTTTGTAAGAACGTTCTTAGAGTCAGATTTGTAAGAACGTTCTTAGATTTCATGCGTTTGGTCATGATAAAATGTTTGGTTTCTAAAAACGTTCTTAGATATGGTTTTGTAAGAACGTTCTTACATTCAATTTCTTTAGTCTTGTTAAAATGTTTGGTTTCCTTAGGACGTTCTTAGATTAAGTTTCGTAAGAACTATTTCAGATTCAGTTTTAAGGAATGTTCTAAGATTTAATTTCTTTAGTTCTGTTAAAATGTTTAGTTTCATAATAACGTTCTTACAATACAATATCTCAATATGCACTGTTTTTTTTATAAGAATTCAGTTTTAAAAAGATTGGCTTCATAAGAACGTTCTTAGAGATGTTTTTTTTTTTATAGATTTGTCTCGTTACTCTACTTTCTTTATGTTACATCAATAAAAATAGACAAGAAAATGCTGTGTTGTGTCTTTGACGTTAAAAAACTATTAGCGATTTCGCTTTGTTTTCAGTATGAAAACGTGCATAAAAGTGGCGACCAATTGGGACTTGAGTGGAAAATCCCTTTTTAAAATAAAACGTGTTTCAAGTAATTTGGAGTTATACTCCGGACAAAATTTATCAAGTAAATATGATAAAGGGGAATTACTCTAAAAATAGGCAAGGTAGAGTTATTGTTCTTTAGCTCTGTCAGTGTATGAAGTTTGAATAAAATCCCTCAAGTAATTTTGGAGTTATGCTCCGGACAACATTTTTTCGGACTGATGCACGAACGCACAGATGCACGGACGAAGGGCATTTCTAATATCCCCCTCGTCTTCGGCTGGGGGATAAAAAATAAAATATTTGTCAACTAAACTCTGTACAACTGAAACAAATGTGTCCTAGGTATGCAATGCTCACAAACTTATGCAAAAATAACAATTTCGTCAACATTACTTACTCATACAAAAATGCATCCAAGAACATTTGCAAAGTTATCAGTTTGTGTCAACATTTCTGACACACAAGTCATACAAAAATGTGTAATAGGGATGCAATACTCAAGAGAACATGTAAAAATAACAAGTTTGTCTTCATTAATATCAAATACATGTAACTCATACAAAAACAAATCCTATGAATGTAATGGTCAAGAACATATGTAAAAGTAACAATTTTGTCTAAATTACTCATAGCAAAAATGCATTCTATAGATGCAATGCTCTCTGATCAGGATCTTAACTGTTCGCTTTTTTATTCATTAGGTTATTTCTGACCAAAATGCGACCAGTGCAGATCCTGCTCAGATGACACTGATGTGTCTGCTGATCTGGATCTACACTGGTCGCACATGGGTATTAATGGAGGAAAGGGTTAAAAACAATGAAATACCTTTTTTTTACATTTTCACAAATGTGTTTTCTATCTGTTAAGAAGCATTTAACTATGATACCCCTCTTTCTGTACCAATCAGATGGTACATAGTGAGCGTGTGATTTTTTGTAGTATTTCCAATTGTCATTTTATTCTACTCTTCCACACACACACGTTGAGTCTGAATTCTTCATTTAATATCTTTCAGAGCATTACAACAAAGCATCATGTTGGCATGTTGCAGAGTAAGTTTTAAATATATATGACTTGTGTAGACTGTCTGTGAATTAATCTGTCAGTCTGTGGTGATATGTTGTCCAACAATTGCAGTGGAAGATCTGGTCACATAAAACAATTTAACAGCAAAATAATGCGAATCGTGGGCTAGAAGTCAAATTCTTCGAAGAAGACCTTGGATGTTCATCAACAACTTAAAGTTTTCAAACACAGCATCGCCCATAAAAGTTGCTGAATAGCTGTTTGGCTCTTTCCAACCACTTATGAGAATTATTGATACATTACCCATTAATTCATTTAGTTTTTGCAGATTGTCTTTGTTGACAGAGAAAACTATCAAAATATAAACACTTTTATGTTCCAACTTGTGATGAAGAATACAGTGGAGGCGTGTCAAATCATGCTGCAGACAGCTGAAGTTGCAGACTGGCTAAAAAAGTAAAATATTAATATTAATGATGAACCACAGTTATGTTACACTGAATAATGTTCACCTGTAATGCACATATAGAAATACAAAAATAACTTTAAAAAAAAGATCTATCATTGAAAAATTATTCAGATACAATGGTATTTAAAATGGTGAAAGATTTGAGATGTGTTAAGGAAATTTATGAGCTACAATACTATGTTTATTATTAATAAAATAATTTTAATAAAAATAAAACCATAAACCTACAAGAGTACTTTTGTTTGCATCATGCCAGTCTTAGAATTAGACACTTCATTGTGATACTGCTGTCAAAGCTGCACTAACCCATGAGTGACTGTGTCATCTTTCTAGCATCACCTGGACCTGAAATATGACAGGAAGTGTTAACAGTTGAGACATTATTCATGTTGTAAACATTAAATTTAACATTTTACTCCAGATAATATGCCTTTTATCACATGGGCTACCAGTATAGATTCAGATCAGCTACCACATCTGTGTCATATGATCTGGATCTAAAGTGTTAACGATTTGTCAGAAATAACCTGAAGAATCTAAATGCAAGCTGTTACGTTCTGATCAGACAGAATGGTTTAAGATGTAGTTTATATCTGATGACTTTCATTTGGGTATGGAAAGCGTTTGGGTTGTTTAAAGTGTTTGAAGCCCAGTGGCTTCACTTTTGAAGCCCAGTGGCTTCACTTGGGTATGTAAAATAGTTTGATTTTTTAAAATAATATTAATGAAAGAAAAAGTATAAAGTCTGAATTATTTGAACAAGAAATACATGGGAATGGCATTTACTTTTATCCCCAAAATACCAAAGAAATTTCAAAACACCAAAATTATTTAAAATATATGTTAAAATAGTGGTTCATTTTACCCTTTAATAAACATTTCCTCCAAATGTGGTTAACACTTCTACGCCGTGCATGAACTTTAAATTTGCCACAAAAAAATTAATGAAACATCAAATGCCTGTATTGAAGAATTTCACTTTTCCTGAACACCACTTCTTCAAATAAGGACTATTACCGGTATATTAATCAAATTTTTTTTATAAAAAGGAAAGAAATTTAACACACATCAATAAAAATATTAAAGGAGAATTTGGAGCCTTCGGAAATAACCGCCTATACGGTAGGTTTTTTCTTAAATATTGGGTTACAGTTTTGGTGCCATTTGTCATTTTGACAGTTTCCATACATACTCCTTTTTACACATGTGTGATCAGTGAAAATCCAGATCAACTGGCTCATCCTTGCTGTCTGATTAGGATCTGCACAGGTTGCATAATGGTCAGAAATTACCTAATGAATAAAAAAGCGACAAGGTTAGATCCTGATCAGACGGCACGAATGTTCCGGCTGATCTGGATGTAAACTGTTCGCACACACAATAATGGTGTGTTTATGTAGGAATGGGTTAAAACACAGCTTTGCAGTGCCTTTAACTAAACAAATAATGAGAAAATGCTCATCAAAATGTTACTCTTTGCAAAACACTGTTTTGTCATTTATACAATAATTTAGATGGGAATTTAGTTAAACACTTGTTGCTTAGGTACTTAGTCAGGTTAAAAATAAAAGGTCCTTGTACAAGAAGAGGTATAATTCTGTCAAATTTGATCTTAAAGATTTTGGCATCAAGTGTTGAATGCATGTAAGCAATAATTATTAATCTGTTTGGGTACACAGCTTCACTATGTATTAAAAAATTAAAACTGAAATAAATATTATTCTTAAGTTCTTGCAGCAATTTCTCTCTTTGGGAGACACGGCTTTACCGTGTCTCAAATTCAAAGTTGTTACAGAGGCAACTTCTGGTAAAAATTAGTCTCTTTGGAAAACACAGATGTCTTTTGCAATTGTTATGTCAAACATTTGCTTTAATTTGCATCTTTTAACCATTTCCTCTATACATACCATTTTAGGCATGTGTGACCAGTGTAAATCCAGAGCAGCCGGCACATCCGTGCCATCTGATGAGGATTTGCACAGGTCACATTTTAGTGAGAAATAACCTAATGAATAAAAAAGCGAATAGTTAAGATCCTGATCATATGGCACAGATATGTCGGCCGATCTGGATGTAAACTGTTTGCACACACAATAATGGTGTATCTATGGAGGAAAGGGTTAAAACACGGCTTTGTTGTGCAAACAATTCAAACTTAAAGTGCAAGTATTCTGTTATTTTATTGCTATTAATGCTAATTCTCTCCTTGGAAAACACGTCTTCGCCGTGCCTGCTTTTGAATTGTTACAGTTGCCAAATGGTTCCTGTTGCAAGTAATTGTTGAAATTAATCTGCAATCAGAGCTGGACAAATTTTGTTTTTGGTAACTAGTCCAGAACTAGCTGGGTAAACATTTCAGCTAGTCCCACTTGCGCAAATAAGGGAATTCTGATTTGTCATTATTTACAGTAAAGAAAGAAACAGGAAATTTAATAGGAAGTGTTTCATGGGGGCTTGATATTGTTAAAACAGATTTCAAAACATTTTATTTTGTAATAAACTTATTTCTGTTGTAAAACACGATATGCACGTGGTGCTAAAATAGAATATTTTGAGATTGTGTGATAAAATTTTCAGCTTGTTCAGGGCGTCGGGCTAGTGGGTTTGTCCAGCCCAGGCAATTGCTGTCTCAACATGCATTTCTCTCCTTGGAAAACACGGCTTCCCCGTGCCCACTTTAAAATTGTTACAGTTGCCAAGTGGTTAGTGTTGCAAGTTATTGTTGAAATTTATCTGCAATTGCTGTCTCGACATGCAATAAAAACTGTTACAATATAAATTCAGAGCAGCTGGCACATCCCTGCCATCTGATGAGGATCTGCACAGGTCACATTTTTGTCAGAAATAACCTAATGAATAAAAAACAGTCTAAACAGTATAGATCCTGATCAGATGGCACAGATGTGCAGGCAGATCTGGATATTAACTATAATTCCACACACAACAATGGTGTATCTATCATGGAGGAAAGAGTGAAAATTTAATAAAACATGGCATAGCTGTGCAAAGAATTCAAACTTAAACAGCAAGTGTTCAGTTTTTCATAGCAAATTGTTTCCTCGGAAAACACGGCTTCACCGTGCCTGCTTTAAAATGTTCACAGTTGCCAAGTGATTCCTGTTGCAAGTAATTGTTGAAATTTATCTGTAATTTCTGTCTCAACATGCGTGAAAATTTTCTCTCCTTGGAAAACACGGCTTCGCCGTGCCCGCTTTAAAATTGTTACAGTTGCCAAGTGTTTCCTGTTGCAAGTAATTGTTGAAATTTATCTGTAATTTCTGTCGCAACATGCATTTCTCTTTGGAAAACACGGCTTCGCAGTGCCCGCTTTAAAATTGTTACAGTTGCCAAGTGGTTCGTGTTGCAAGTTATTGTTGAAATTTATCTGCAATTGCTGTCTCAACTTGCAATAAAAACTGTTAGGCTAAAATATCAAGATATTTTCTTTGTTATGCCTTTGCACGACTACAAATAACTAATGCTTCACTTTTTTCCGCCGTTACTGGAGGTCTATCTACTATTCTGGGTGTATTTATTTTTAAACTGAGTGAAGTAACGTTATTGATTGAAACGATTTCTAAAATATAAACAAATCATTCGTCTCTTTTGACATTTCAAACAAAGAAACCCAAGCGAAAGTTTCTTGCAGTGTTCGTTCCAACTACTATCTGTTTATTCGCAGCAATAAATCCATTTTCGATTGGAAATGCCATCTTTAGTCAAAATTCCCTACTCAGGACAGCCATGCCATAAATAATTCCAGTGTGACACCGTTAACGTCACGTTGGGATAGAAATAAGACAAATACAAAATAATTACCGTAAGACAGCAACTACGCGAAAGGTCTGCTGTCAATATCCACTACGGGAAGGGTTCTCAATTTGGTACCGGATCATCTTTAACTTGATAGATGAGGCCACTTCGAGTCTACGTTCATTATCCATCTACGAAAGGAGACCATTTTAGTACTGAATCGAGAAACAATATGGCGGCTTTTCAGTTTTAAAATCCGGAAGCAAGCAATCTGGATGAAAGTCATATTGGGGCGCGCCACGGGAAAAGGTACCTTCGGTCATATTTTGTGACATTTTAGTTGTTACTATATATAGAAAGAACTTACAACTCTCCTTAGTTTCTCATAACTAGAATGTGCTTCTCTTACACATTTTGACAATAAAACGATATTTTTAACGCAAAATGCATAATAATTGATGTCGTCTGTTCGACTTAATGACGTCATTTCAATGATTAACGTCAACTGTCCGAATGTAATTTTTCCCGTGACGCGCCCCACATTGTCCAGTCAGATTTTGCAAACCGGAAGACAAGGTCTCAAAGTTGCTTGGTATAGCGTTTTGCTCATGCGCAATACCGTAATCGGAATCGACAAGATTTCGACGCGCTTCGTAAGGTCGATTCCGTATTATGTTGTGAGAGATAATGTATGATATATTCGCGTAATTGACTGGAAAGATCTGCAATATGAATTCGATAGACACTGATAATTAAGAAATTTACAACATTGCTGGAGATTTGATACAAATAATTGGGTCTTTTGTTGCAATAGGGTTGTTTATGTTGCAAATCTAAGTTAGATATCAAATCGCTAACTTTACACAGATACTTTTTTCCTTTATCTTTTCCTCATACGTCTTCATGACAATGTGTTGTAAACAACTTTTCTAACAAAACAGGTAACTTAGCTCATCGAGATGTTCAAACACATGCGTTACAAAAGCCATCTATTAATTACTGGGTTTATTTGCTCGAGGGATATTTAATATTAACTCGTAAAAATTTAACTTTCGCTGCATGAATTTAATATAATGTTCATTTCTTGCAAACTACGCCATAGGCCTGATGAAGGGCTATTGAAGCAGTAATAATTCCTCTGAGCACAAACAATATTCACGAGGCTAAACAAGTCTAGCCATTTTTAGCAATGGTACATACGCCTCACTTGTCAATATATTATTACCCATTTACTAGTTAACCTATTATAACGAATGAACTTACGACCGAACACACAGGAAAAAAGGTTGCATGTCTCTTTATCTTCAGCGTCCCCTTGGCACATGTGGCCGTCCTGTGACGGAGCAGGATTTGCACAGCTTCGCGTTCTAATTTTCGTACAGCTTGACGAACATGATGTCCAACTAGTCCACAGTGACCAGCCACCATGTATTACTAAAAACAAAGATCACAATTTGTATCAGCATATTTATCATTAGTCTAGTAATTAAAACAATGCCTTCCTGCTACATTCAATCGCCATCCTGTCCGCCTGCCTACCTGCATGCCTTAAATATATTTAAATAAATTACCTTGACAGTTCGCTGTGTTGCAAAGTTTGTACTCTGAAGGTTCTCCAGGACAAAAGTTCCCTCCGTTACTTGGTGTCGGATTAGAACATGATCTAACACGTCGATTCATGCCACTCCCGCAGGTTGCAGAACACGGTCCCCATGGTTCCCAATTACTCCATCCACCGTTTACAACTGTTGATACATGAAATTTAGGAATTTCTAGAATTTCTCCCGTTTATTTGTTTTGTGACATATTTTGTCATAGGTTATTGAATCAATAAAACTAAATCTGACATGTTCTTCTTATGTTTGTTTAAAGAAAAAATGAAACATGCACATCAGGAACCGCCACACTCATAAAACACAGCCTCCCCACGCAGCAAAAAGGAAGAGATGAAAAGAGAGCATGTTTGTGAGAAGTATGTCAATTCAAATAAGACGCCACCAAATTGCCACAGGGAGTTTAAACCAGGTTCTACGATTATCAACCTCACACTTGCCCCAACAGGTTATCATATCAACAGACAAGTACAAGTTGTCTTGGTGAAATAACTCCCTACTAACCCATCAGCTTGGGCGAGTTCTTAAGTTTCCGCAAACATTGCAAATGGCGAAAAGTGGCTACATTTTCAAAATTGAATTTTAGGGGAAATACTTATTGCCACCTAGATTTTAGTAATGAAATGTATTTAGCTAAGGATGTAGTTAATGTTTGCATGCTCAGTTTAGTCTAATTCAGGTTCTAATTAACAGGCATGAATTTCAGAGTTCTCATGCAAACGGTTTTTCTTTTGTTTTAGTATGTGCTTGGTAATTAGAAAACGAATTAGACTAAATTGAGCTTGCAAACATTTACAACATCCATAGCTAAATACATTTCGTTACTAAAATCTAGGTGGCAATAAATATTTCCCCCAAAATTCAATTTTGAAAATTTAGCCACTTTTCACCATTTGCAATGTTTGCGGAACCTTAATGATCTTGTCGAGACCAGAGCCCCTGGAGTCAAATAAGCAAGAACACGATGAAAGGGATAAAAATAAACAAATCGATCTTCTAGGTTAATTAAGAAAAAGATTTCCACCATAAACATGCATAAACTCTGAAACCCCTGCAACGGCATTAAAGTAATATTTCTGAGCACTCGTTCTCGGTTGGCAGAGAATCTCATAATTCAGAAATTTGCGGATGGGAGAGTTTATTTGATTCAAGGAAATGACACGGGTGGAAAGATAAGGTCCATTAATTAGTTATTCATATGAAATAAATATAATAATTGCATACTTGTATCTTTTATAATTTAATTAAGTTTAAGGAAAATTACAGCTTAATAAACATATCGGCAACGCTGGTTTTTACAGCTTTTTCTAGATTCAGTAAAAATGTTTTTATAATGCAGAATAGAAAGACATTTACAGAATTATTACGACGCAACCAGTTGTAACAAACGCACGTTACCAAAAAAACGGCGCTAATTTTATCTTATAATTATAAGCACTGGCGAATACAAAACTTTATTCATAAATATGGTGTTGTTTAATGGCATGTAAAGATCATAAGAAAATTATTGAATTACTCAGACTCTCTAGCAAGGTGAGTAAGCCATGGTATTATGATTTTTAGTAACACACTGATTTTAAGGCTTTTTCTAGATAAAGCGTAAATTGTCTCAAAATATCACTGAGGGAAAACAACAGAATTGGTCTTTGAATGCCGGTGGTGTCTATTCAAAACTGAATTCTGTCTTTCAGTCGAATCAGAGGGCCAAACATAGTGTGGTCTTTGTCCAAATGCAGTGATTGTTAATCGAAATTGTACTGTTACATGTAACTGGTGAAATATTGAGTTGCCCACGTACGTTAAGTCTTTCGGACACCTTTATTTCTCATGAAATTTATACTTAGCTTCGATTTATTTTGAGACACAATTAGGATTGTATTTTTTTCCTTATCCTTACGGACTTTTTCAGAAACAGTATGTTTTTGTCCCCAAATTTGGGACACAAAATATTTTAGTTATAAATATTTATAATTATAAATTTAAACTGTTCCAAGATGAAGGGGGATTACGGTAATAACCTATTTGTATTGCTACATCAAATTATTTAGTTAGACAGGGAACGGAAAAAAAAACATTTCTCACAATTAACATCAATACGAATTAAATTATTAAAATCGCCACAAAGATAACCTTATTTGAATTTTTGAATATTATGTAAAACATTATTGAAATTCGAAATATTAAGGGTAACACCTTTAAACGACTATTGGCGAAATACAATTTGCCTCTTTATGATAAATCCGGTTTCAATAACGCACCAAAAATTCCATCTTTAATTGTAACAAAAATGAGTTACCTCTGATATCTTTATCTCTTTAACCTACTCGATGTAACGCGATTTCTAGGAAACGACCAGAGTTGGATCTGTGCGATGTTGTGATCCATCAAGACAACGCCCCCGCGTATCGCGTTGCATGTACCACGCATGACATTAGTCTACTGGGATTTGAAGTGGTGGAGCATCCGCCAATTTCTCCTGATCTCGCTGCTATGGTCTTCCGGGTATTCCCCGGAAATCAAAGCCTGTCTTCGCGGTAGGAAATTCGACAGCGTTCAGGAGTTACGCCACGCCACCAGGGATGCAATAAGATAATTTAACATGACTGGTTAATAGCTACGATAAACACGTGGGTATATAGACATCAAAAATGTGTAAGCATTAGCGGCGATTACGTTGAGAAAGTGCGACGCTCACTTGACTTTTTAATGACGTTGGCGTTGATTCACATTTGGAGCCCGGCAATGTATGTTCGATGGTGTTAGTTAAATGTATGTAAAAAGTGTAATGTAATAAGGAAATTATGCTAATAATTTACCAACATATTAGGTGTTAAACATTTATATTTTAAAATATATTACGGGCCTTGTTTAGTTACTTATATCCTTTCCTAGATAACATCAATTAGTTTGTTTACTAATTACTTGCTCGGTCAAAATATTTTAGCCACATGTCATTTCATGTCTTCACCTGTATCTTTTAATTACATTGGACTCGGTCTTGCTATGATTAAGCAAGACGTTATATAACTGTAACTGTATATTCTTCATGTCAAATTGTCATCTCGAAACAGTAATCAGTCTGCATGAACAGGCTAGTGTATTGCATAAAAGCCAGAGATATTGTTCTGTATGGTTGGAGGAAGTGAACGGCCGGACGGCCGGAATGGGCCACGTAAGGCATTTAGGAAATTTCACTTAGAAATTTACTAGGAATATTTATACTTATGAGAAAGAACTGTTTATGTTTTACAATTAATAGATAAACTGTTAAAACTGATCTACATATAAAGTAATTTTGGAACGTGACCAAGTGTTCGTCTTATTACACCCTAAGACCTTTGTAAGAATTAACCACTACGTTACAAAAGTTTATGTATTGATGTATTTTATTGAAAATTACAGAATCTGATGCAAAAGTGTTGTTTCATATCTTGTAAAAAAATCTTTTCAATCGGTCAATTTTTAACATTTTTACAATACAATTGCACGAATTTATCGAACAGCCCTCGTAAATGTCATTCAGTGCAGATAAACTGATATGGTCACATTGAGAAGAAAAAAATATGGACATAAGTACCACCACAGTCTCTTTGGCTGCAAACGGAATACTCAGTAGATTCACCAATGCACGATTCTTTTGTCGTACAGCTCCGGTCTCTTTTCCTGAGTCCCGAGCCACATGTAACACTACACAAGCTCCACTGACTCCAATCGGTCCAGTTACCTTTAAGAAGAAAAGAATCGCATTTTTCGAAATTTCAGGTTAAAAAACATTTTTCTTACTGTTTGACTGCAAAATCTATTGTTACAATTTTGAACTACGTGCTTACTATTACAAGATCTTTTCCTTTTTTCTTTGAACACAAATAGTAACAAACATGAACACTTTACGAACTTGTCCCTTAAATATAATTAAAATCGTGATGTTTACTGTTTTGACAGAGTTTTAGGAAAGTTGGTTTGCAAGCAGGAGTTGGATGGCTTTCAAGTATTATTCTTTCTGCATTGTTATGACGCCTTTGATTTATGGACATGATGGATATAACATTGTATCTTATGTAATAAGAACGCCACTTAATTTATTGAACACAAAAAATCCTTATGTCTTTTGACATTAAAAGGTAATATTGTTTTACATATACTATCAATAAAAGTATAGTCATGCGTAGTATATTTTTTAATCTGCATTTCTGTTTGTCTGCCTTTATGCCTAGGTCTACATATATTTTACCTTCACAGGTTCCTATGTTACAAAGTCTGTATTCTGATGATTCTCCAAAACAAAAGTTCCCTCCATTGCTGGGTGTCGGATTAATACATGACCTTCTACGTTGATCCATTCCAGGCCCACATGTTGCAGAACACTTTCCCCATGGTTCCCACATACTCCATCCACCATGATTTACAACTGTTCATAAATCAATTGTATCGTATGAGTTTACACAAGCGGTTATTAATGCATTTATCAAATGGAAGAGTTTGAATGATGTAAAGGAATATGAAATTGGATATTGTGTAGTTTCATGATATGGCATCGGAGGATTAAATTACACGGAAGATATGGATTTCGGTGGTTGAGTGACATGAACCAGGAAAGTTCGTGTGATTTAATATAAACTCCGAGAGTAATGGGAATGGGGATAGTTTTGCGGTTCAAATACGGCCTGATTTCAAAGTTGTGGATTTCTGTAAGTGACATAGATTTATGTGATTCAATGACACAAAACTATCAATAAAAATATACCGTGTCGAGATCAGAAGTAAAGGGTTTTATAGAATTAATGACATGATATTGGTGGTATTGGCTTTTTGATTCAGTGAAATGATATGTTAGGACTTATGTAATTTAACGAACCAGATCAACGAACAGTACATATCAGTTAATTTTAGTTAATACTCATTTATTATCTTAATGCATTTGACAAGAAAACAAATTTTCGTCTCAATTTACTTTAAAGTTTGGACTTACGTTGAAGACACAGATCCTGCTGTTATCGTTTTGTTCATAATTGTGGATATGTCACTAAAGATCAGACGACACAAACTATATCTCAAAGAGGACGGTCACATTAAGAAAATATAACATACACCGTACCACTACAATCCATTCGGCTGCAAATGGCATATTCAAATTGTTCACCGATGCATAACTGGTGCACGTCGTCATCTGAACAGCTCCTGTCTCTTTTTCTAAAACCTGTGCCACATGAAACAGTACACACGCTCCATTGATTCCAAGCTGTCCAGATACCTTTTAGATACGAGAAATGGTTAACATATTTGATATATTTTGTCATCAGACATTTCTGAATCAGTATATACTTTAGAATTTAATGATGAAAATAGCAAACGATATTATAACTATAATTGATACAACGTAGGCCTTGGGTTTTTTTTTCTGCAAAATGCCTATAACATTCAGGCTGTAAGTTTCTTATCAACGGCAAATGTTCTGTTGCAAACATATGCAGCTATTGATAACAACATCTTTATAAACATATATATGTACTTCGAAAATTCATGATTCTTAAACATGATTTATAATTCGTTTGAAACCCTAAATTACCGAAACATGAAGTATTATAACAAAAACGATATTCAACCGGGTCACCAGCACAGTACAAACCGCCGGATACAGGCTCTGGGTCTGAACATGTCCGCTTCCGGTTTTCCATGCCGTTGCCACAGGAAACAGAACACGGACTCCAATGTTCCCACATACTCCATCCACCTTGTTTAACTGAAATGCAAGACAACAAAGGTGAATACGCAGTTAGGAAAGAACACGCCAATCACCTCACACAAAAATAGTTTTATTGTTTAATTAGTTTACTTTTTTATTGTTTTTGTTTATTAAGCCTATGTTTATATATTCTCATTGAATATGTTGAGAATATTTAGAACTATAATGATAAATTGACAGTTATGAAAATTGTAAGATTTTTTTTCTAGATGATTTAAACATAATGAAAATATAATGTTTTTATTTGCTGTTGAAATGATGAAATGAAATGATGTTCAAAGTTGTCCAAATATATTTAAATTAACGCGGATATTGTTGTACTACGCTTCGTGTGTTATGAAATCATATTTTAAATGTTATCACGTTCATATTAAAACAAAATTGAATACAAACACAATCTTTGTTATGTTTTTGATGTTTTCTTTTCATATACTTTGTCAAACATAAACTAGTCTTTGTACAACTGCGCGCTCCGCTTTAAACATTTGAATAAGAAAAAAATAAACGTTAGAAACCGTGAAAAACAATTTGTTCAAAGTCAGAAACAATGCTAATGCATAAGAGGCTTTGAAAAAATACACTGGCTAGTGTGATAGTTTGTTGAGTAAAAATGTTCTACTCTCGGAGCGTTATAGTTCTTCTGAATCTGATGACTAGTTGTCTAATGCATGAATATTTCAAGACAGGTATACACTCACCAAAAGTTCTAATTGGTCGCTTTTTGTCCGTAATTATTTATTAGAAAGACATTGAATTCAATCTTTATTTATGATTATATGCCAACAACAGTCTTCAACTTAAGCTTTAATCTTATAGTTGACTTTGGAACAGTTTTGCAAGAGTTATCCTTAATTTTGCTAAAAATGCATTTCTTGCATAAAAAGGTCAAGCAGACAGAAATTTGCTCTTAATTCCTTGTTTTATTTTAACAGGACCCTTCATTAGTAGGAAAAACAGAAAACATGATTAATCAATAGCACGTTTGTTAAAATAAACCCCTTTCAAAGTATCCAATTTAAAAGTTGCCTCCCTTTCAATTAAAGACTGTTCTAATTTTGATATTGCGGTGTAAGTAAATGGTATTGGATTCATTTAAAAAACAATCAATAAAGATTAAAAAGACATTAGATTATTGATTTCAAGACAAAACAGTTCTTTCCACAACCTCTCTTGACGTAGGGAAGAAACGAAACTAGCATACATTGTAAACATATACAATTTATGACCAATTAGAACTTTGGTTGAGTGTATATTGTAAAACGTATTAGCCAGCACAACAATTGTATACGTACTGACATTTAGTTTGATAGGAATCTTAAAAAATAAATATGAGGATTGAGACTCAGTATTTATTTCCAAAGGGACCAATTTATTTTGTTTAAAGCGTACATAAAAATCTTGAAAATCAATACTAATTAATGTTCAGCGGAGCTCTTCTCTTCATAATGTTTGACTTTAGAGTGGCAGGCTTCCTACCTGTAAATCTGGACTGTTTACTTTTCAACGAACAACCATATTATTTCACATATTATGTTACATTGTGATTAACAACGAACTAATAAGTTGATCGTTATTGGTATTTAATAAGTGACTGTTCTCATTTCAACCTAAAAATCACAGTCAACTGTATAGTCTTTACAGTCTTTACTTGATTATCTTTACTTAACTTTGAATTACCTGTCGTCATTTTCACTCCTAGGAACGCTCCGACAATAACAACTGCAGCGAATGATAACACCAGTAACAGTTTCCAAAAGATTTTCTTTTTCGAA
Source organism: Corbicula japonica (assembly GCA_038501625.1). NCBI lineage: Eukaryota > Metazoa > Mollusca > Bivalvia > Venerida > Cyrenidae > Corbicula > Corbicula japonica. The sequence goes on along the minus strand of JAZAYU010001068.1, from coordinate 26,310 downwards.
CATATTTGTTTAAGACTTGACTCTTCTTGATTTGTAGATGATCCAGATTTTACAAAATGCAAACGTTCGTACAATTTTGAACGTCTTGGTTCAGCTGTTTCTGACGATCTATTCGTAACTAAAGCATATTCACTTTCACCATCTTCAGTGTTTATTTCCTGAGCAACTGTGGCATTTGCACCTGATCCGAAAGTAACTTGTTTGCTGAATTCCGAATTTTCGTATATGTTTAAATCTGTTATCCCATCCGAATCTCTTTTTGTTGATCCTATGGTGAACAGTTGATATTCGTTTGTTTTAACTAATGGTTTGACATTATCTTTACCTCTTGCCGATAATTCTTTTACTCGCAATGTTTTTTCTATTGGTTCTTTAGCACTTGTTTTTTTTTCATTCTTCTTAGACGGAGGTTTCCTATGATTAACTTCATTTTCCGGCGAAGACATTTCTAAGTAAACTTTATTATCCATTACAAATTGAATTATAGTAAAATAAGCGATATGTGAGTAAGCATGTCAAAATAAGTTGACAACAACTTCCTACTGCAAAAAAATGCAACTGGCTAATACCAATATTTTTAAAACAGGAAATTATTGAAGTATCAACACCTTTTAAAAATACAAACATATCTCGAAGTACAATCTTATCTGTATTTACAAAACACATGTTCATTATTTAAACTATGTCTGTATGAATTCACCACCCAGCGTTAAAATCGCAAAATTATAGTTTTTTAAAGTCAAAAATACGGAAGCTATACGTACATTTGTGTTTGTTGCCTCATCAAAATAATCATTTCGCAGTTTTTGTGTTATCAATTAGCGATATTTGATTTGATAGACACTACAGTTAAACAAACACATTTCTTGTTCTAGCACATAAAGTCATTTTCTGTTTAACTTAAACGTTATTTAAGCGTAGGCTTACATTATAAACAATCCAAAGTTGCACTGTTCGTAAGTGTGGCGGCCCGAGATTGGAGTATCGAAGTATAAATCAGTCAGAACATTATTGTCATTATATAATCGGTTTCCGGTGTTACCTTACGACGAACACCATACCAGAGTTATCCGCGGAAACATTTTTGGGGGTGCAGGTGTTCCGGCTAGCTCGATCGGTAGTGTTCGCATAATGTGGCTAGAAGCAATCGCAGTACGAATTTGAATCCTAGCGTAGTCTTTCAAATTTATACACTATTACATGATTTATCAATTAAAAGGTTCTATATCCAACGTAGCCTGTTAGGGTAAAATATATACTTGTAACTAGCTAGTTAAATGTGTAAACATCATCCTAAATGTTATATTAATGAAAACTCCAATACACTTACATAGTAACTGTTGCTTCTTCGGCAAAAGAATGATAGAAAGACCTTCATCACAAGGGGCATTCAGGTATCACAAGTCATATGCTCGCAATTACACTGTCAACCATTAAGTGCCAATATAACAATATATTACTCGTTTCTTTATATGCACATTTCTAAGATTTTTGCTAAGCTTGCATATTTTTTACAGTAACTGTAAAAGAGGTCCTTAACTCTCAGAACGCTATTCATAGAGAAAGCAAAGCGTTCTATTTAAAAAAAATATGAATGTTCACGATAGTTTATTCATTTTGAGACCCCAGCTACTTCCTGCTGTTTAGTTGTAAAAAGGGCTTTAGCTAAAAGTAGGATAATTTTAAAAACAAATAGGCATTTGCAATGGTTTATTCACCCCGAGATTTAACAAGCGTTTGATTTAATTGTTTGTTTCTTTGCAAGTAAACGACACATTTTGTAATTAAATCACAGGTAAGAGATAAATCTGCTTCGTGTAATAACACAAACGGAAAGGTGATCTTAAATACATTTTAGAAAAAAAAATGTGTCGATTTTTATGCTGGTGTCAGCTTACCAAATAGCCGTAGATAACTATCAGTCTGAAAATGAACTGATCAAATTTACAAAAGGATCTAGCAACGATCGTATATAATTGCACTGCTTAGAATTGTAACTGAGAGTACAGTGCAGTACCATAGCGATAGATTTGGGCAATGAAACAAATTGCAACAATCTATTCCGAAATAACCTCACTCGTTAATTAGTGACGGCCAATATGTGCTAATGAGGAGTATCAAGAGTGATTAAAATTTGGTTTTAGGACAACTGGTTGAGAAAAATGCTTACTGATCGGCCACTTTTTTTCAAAGCTACGGCGATGGTAACACTGTTGTTACAGACGGCTACATAGAATGTCATCAACAAAATAGTCAAAATAGTATTGATATATTTTACCAGTTTATTATCAACTCATGTAATTGTGTCGTCTTTTTCTAAACATTACAATAAACATAATCAAAACGACAAAAAGTAATACATAAACAGCCATGGGTAGATAGCCTATTGAAACTAGAGGTTGACAGACTCGTAAAGTACTACTATCATCCATGCCCGATTCAGCTATATTAATCAGTTTTGAAATATTTACACAAGCATCACTAGACTGCATTCTCTCATCATTCGTGGTAGTAGATTTTAAAACTAATGCGGTTAGGTCTATTATGCTACTTTTCACAGTACTTTTGTCTGCTATTATTTTATCACGTGCATCATTTTGACTATTATTCATTAAAAGTTCTGAAACGACAGCTTTCCTCCATCCATCATGCAGCTGTTCTTTGAGCACTTCCCTTACTGTTGCATAATCAGGCTTTTCAGCACAGTTTACATTTTCATAAGGATCCTTAATATGATCATACAGCTCAACAGCCCTTGGACTTTCCCAGTGCTTTTTAACAACACCAGGTTTACTTGTAGCCACGATTACCCACTCATTGTACCGATAATCGTTCGTCCGTATAGAGTAGCCAAACAATTTTGGCGCTCGCATTGTCTGAGAAAATGCCGCTGTCTTTAATGGTTGGCTTGGATTTGAAATTAAAGGCAATAAACTTAAACCCTCGCTACACAACGAAATATTGATAGAATATTCTGGACATCGTTTCAACGGCTGGTGTCCAAGTGATTCGACTAAAGTGGGGAATATATCAACGAATTCCACTTGCGCGTTTGTTTTGATTCCTTTGTCGGTCAAACGTGGAATACTGAACATCAAGGGTGTCCAGGTGGCTAGTTCAAATACGGAATTTTTGCTCCACTCCCCGTTCTCTTCGAGGTAGAACCCATGATCACTCATAAAGAAAATGACAGTGTCATTCTCTAGACCACTCTGCTGCAATACATCCAGAACCCGACCAAGCTGCACGTCAACAAACGTAATAGCAGCGTAATACGCCCTGCGGATTGATAGAGTTAACTCCCTTGGAATCGAAGCATTAAAATACATGGATATGTTTAAAGCTTTTGCATCGTCATATTCTTTAAGAAAAGCTATGTTACTCCATGCTACCTTGGGCAAATTCTTCGGAATGTAGTTATTTTCTGGCATTTTAATACGATTTTCTGGGTAGAAATTTAAATAGCTTTTAGGAAAAACCAATGGAAAGTGGGGACGTTTAAATCCAACAGCTAAAAAGAATGGTTTGTCTCTGTCTTTTGAAAATTTCTTAAGATAATTAATAGCTCGATCTGCAACTTGTTCATCCTTTAGCGGCGTCTTCTTCACATCATCGTCAGTGATAGGTTCTAACAGATGCCGCGTGCTTGCGAAGCTGTCTATCCCGCGCCAAAATGGTTCCGTCCAAGAAACTGGGTCATCATACCGAGCGCCACCGTCGTGAAATATTTTACCAAGACCAACATAGTGATATCCCTTGTTTTTGAAGTACTGAGGAATCGTTGTAAAATTCGTCGCCCACTTATCACGGAAATGAACGAACGTGTGGACATCTGTGGTATCCGGCCTTCTTCCTACAGAAATATAAATTATTTAATATATTAAATAAAACTTTATAATTAATCGTCGATTGCTTTACTATAGTTCAATTATTTAGTTTTATGAACATATGCTGAACAATAACACGATGTATGGTTGCTTATTTCTGAAAGTAATAAATGAGATAACATTTTCATCTATGTGAAGTTGAAAATTTAATTTTCGCGGAAATTATCCTGTAAAAAGGTAGTTATGACAACATTTAACACCGATGGTTGTGGATTAGGGTATACTAGAGAAACTGAACTATCTAGTGAGTCCGTCATAAGAGCCCGTAGGCACTTTAAACGTTCAGTTTAATACATTGAAGGAAAGAGCCGCTAATTCCTACGGCTAATATTATTCTTTTAAATTAAGTATAAATAAGGTTTAAATAAAAATAGAGGTAACTTATGCTATAAATGTTAATGAGTTATCACGTTTTGCCTTTATGATATATGTATTCATGATCATATATATATTTCAGTAAATTTTAATTGAAAATAAATGACCTGTAAGGACAGAAGCTCTACTTGGAGCACAGATGGCTTCCTGTACATATGCTCGCTTAAACAGAATACTTTTCTTTGCCAATGCATCCATGTTAGGTGTGTGTATGTGTCGATTTAATGGAGGAGTGTTAGTACTGTCCAGGTAGGCACCAATCTCTGGTCGCAAATCATCAACCATAAGAAACAGGACATTTCTGGGGTAAGAGTGACCCTCTTGACGTTCACCCTTGACCTTCAGGTTGTTCGTATAGCACATTATTCCTTGTAGGACCACTAGGACAGCCAGTAGGCGGCGGGTCTTGTCATTTGAACACGTCATATTCTCTTAAATAACAAAAGTATGTCAAGATTAATAAATGTATTGTAAAATATCAATTGTTAATAGTACAACACTCATCTACAATCTAAAGACACTTAAGGTAGTTTCCCAATTCACATATTATGAATTTTACATGAAAACTGTATGCATTTTAGATTGTTTAAGGTGGTCTCGTGTCAAAGATATCCAATTAGCGTAGCCTTTGAGCAACGGAAAGATTATTTTCCTAATAAGATGATTTTGAATTAACTTTGTTCAATTACTTTTCGCAAATTTCGACCGTTTCAAACACATGATGATTAGATAAAATTCATGACCTTTTTAGGGAGGAAACTACCCCGCTCTTAATTAGGTTATCATGATTTCCTTTCCTACTGGAAGTTCTTTTCATCATTCAATAAATGTGTTATTTACATGTAAGAATTTAAACAAGTATATGCGTACATACATGTATTACAATATCAGTGCACTGGTATCTGCAATAGTGTATTGTTTATAAATTGGTTTTGGCCAAAGATAATGGTTTTAGAGTAATAATGGTCTCCAGTTTTTACCTCAGTTTTTTTAGGATAATTGCATTTTTAATAAATATGTCTTTATTGTTGATAACCACATTCCGTTTAAACTACATCTACGTAAAATTGAAGCTCAAGTGATTTATGTATTTAACGAATACTTGTTTATTTCAAATGTTATAATGATAAATGCGTATATAATATTTATTATTAACCCTGGCATTTGTGTGAGCCCATGTAGCTTACCGGTATGGATGATACCCAGAGTTAATGTATAAAGTTAACGATACTCCAACTATAATGGTAAAGTAAACAAGATGCATTGAACAAAGTGACATGCATTGTTAAATATGTTATTAGATCTATTACTTAACAAGACCTAATAAAACAGGATGGATGGGTGGCTTTTTAAAAGCGAATATTTATACGTACAGGAACATGTATATACAGTGACACATATCAAACTGTTCAAAGTTATGTTGGGAGAAGCAACAAAAAAGAATTTTGAAAATGTTTAACAATTTACATTTAAACAACATGATAATTTTTACACCGTTAAAAATGAAATGTGAAGCGTGTAGTTGTTTGTTACTTCTCATCGATTAAGTACATACAATCATATATAATCTTTAACGCTCAGATATTTTACTTAAAGTTCAACACATTCTTTAACATAATTATACTTGTTTTACAACACGGAATTTACCTTCTATTCCATCCCAGTCTTGATAATATTTGCATTCATAAATAATGTTAAGCAATGTTTATCACTCGTGATATTAATTGTACTTAAAGTAAATTCTGTATTATAGTTTCAAAGTTTAAAGTATAAATTTTCAAATTAAAACAAATTTGTTGAACTGAAAAATACTCCTTAACGTTTGTCTCTGTATCCTATTACAATATACAGGTACACTTAAAACGCAGTATAACAACCTCGTATTAAAAGGTTCGTGTATTCAACGTTTTTTTACAATAGCTTAATATATTGATTTACACTTGATTAAGTTTCGTATACCCGTAAACGTCAGCTGTACTAAATCTAACACGAAACTGAACAATAATAGTAATTCGGACTTGCTAAATCAAATATTAAGTGATCTCAGATTATTAAGACGCTACCCGAAATATTGGTTGTTTCGCAAGTATTTGATTATTAATAATTTAACAAACAATTATAACACAAATGATATGCGAAACAACCTTGAACATGTGAAAACAAACCGTTTTGAAACAGTTAGCTCCCCTTATTCATAACTAAAATTATTGTCTTACGAGATCACACTAAAATTAGAAACATGTTCCGCACCCCTTCTCAAGAAAAATAAATACCTATTTAAATCTCATTTAAGGCATTACATATGTCTATATGTGTTGAGGTTAAAATGAGGTTGGCTTTTCATTTTGTTGTAGCTTTTAATATACCCATCTTAGATATGACACAAGTTGCCATGTAGTGATACTAGATATTAAAGGAGTTTATGAGAGAAATGAGTCAAATCAAAATCAACATAAACGGTAAAAACACAAAGTGACAAAGGACTCTCAATAATACTTTCTCCAAAAAATTCAAAGCTTTAAGTAAGCACCAGACGGATTTGATAATGCATCTTCCACGTAATCGAGTATAGATCAAGTTTATCTGTACTGTCTTTCGTAAATCGGACTTTACGTAGTGTAACGTACTATATTGTGGATTTCTTGATTACCATGCTCATTGTGTACGCTATATTTAACAGGTCTCATTAAAAGATTTATCAAACATGTCTCTTTGGAGAATTAGGATACGCCCATGTTTTCATTTCTTATATTTTGGTTGAATTTGAATAAATTGGGTCGCGTCACGGGAAAAGATACATTTGGTAACATTTTTTGACATTTCAGGTGTTTACTTTATTTGGAAAGAACATTTATCTATTATTTTATCATAACTTAAAAGTGATTATATTATACATTTTGACAAAACAATGGTATTTAATTTCGAAATGCATGATAATTAAATTAGGTCCATTGCCTAATTTTATGACGGAATTTCAATGATTGACGTCAAGTATCCGAAGGTACCTTTTCTCGCGACGAGTCAAAAATATTGTTAGACATCATATAGTCACAAAAGACTCTAAATACTATATTCTCTGAACGTTCATAGCTTTAAGTGAGCAACCAGACGAACTTTATATGCATCTTGCAAGTAGTCATTCAAATATAGATAGTTTTAAGTTCATTTGCACTGTATTTCGGAAGTCGTGAAAAGCAATTATAAATGAAGAAACAGAGTCTGACTCATTTGCAATTTAACATGTTTCTTAATTGGCATGCGTATACTGTACATTGTATTGTACAGGCAGGTCTCTGAAAGGTGTGGTGACGTTCATGTTTTCGTTGTTTAGTGGTAAGTTATTAAAATTAAAAAACTTTAGACAAGACAATTAACGAGAAAGTACTCTGAATATTGTGTTTATTTTCTCTGAAATTCAAACTTTCCAGTAAAAATAAAGCAGGGGAAATATTTATGCATTTTACATAACATTCGAATATGGTTTTAGTTTAACTGCACTGTTTTTTATAAATCGGACATACAGAGTAATGAACTGAAATCGGCAGATTCTTGATTGGCATGCTTATCTTGAACATTGAATTTTACTGGTCTCATAAGATTATAAAACATGTCTGTGGGGTGAAATTAATGTTTCCATTTAAATATTTTGGCTGAATTAGAATAAAACATCTTTAGACATCATACCGACAAAGGACTCTGAAAACTGGTTTCCTCTGAAAAGTCAAAGATCCAAGTTTATAACCAGACGAATTATTTTTTGCATTTTATGTCAACATTCGAATATAGTTTCAGTTTATCTGCACTGTCTTTGGGAAAACAGACATATAGACCGAAATCGTCGGCTTATTGATTGCCATTCTAACTATGTAATACTTTTTTTTTCGAATTTCCTCAGGAAATTTTGCATACATATATAAAACATACATAATTATAGAAAACAGTTGGGTTGTTTAAAGTGTGTGAAGCCCGAAGGGCTTCACGCGTACTTTAAACAATCCAACTGTTTTTCATACCCAAATGGAAACTATCAAATATTGATTCAATCCTGATTTTTGTACTCATAAATAATTAAATTAATACAGATATAACTAGAAGAATTCGTGATATTACGGCTTTTTGGAATGGCTGTTGGAACAGCTACGTTGACGACAAAGTGAATGACTGCACGCTTTTTCGCAGCAACTCGTGGCATAACGTGCGTGCACGGCGTTGTCACACGTAAAAACATCGTAAAATGTCCAATAAATTGTGAACGGTTCTACAGTAGCCACTGTAGCACTTTATTTGTCCTTGATCGTATAGTGGGTTTTGAATAAAAGAACACTGTCCTGTTTCTACCGTTTATTACTTCTAACATGTTACTACTAGCCCATCCAAAATATTCCGCGATTCTTATTTAAGTACCCAAAACTTTCTAAGACAACTTTTCCGGATCTAACCCCAAAACGAAAAACTTCTTCATGACTAGCTTTCCAAGACTTCCATAACTTAAGCTTTCCAGATCAAACCCCAAACTAAACTCTTTGAAACTAAACTTTCCGAGGCCTGCCAGGTGTTATGTACCTGTTCAAAATTTGATTGACAGGTAGACGCTCTCTAGCAGACTTGTTTAATCTGCCAGTGATAGCCAATGATAATTCTGGGAAAATTATTCTCCAGGTAAATTAGCATTGCTACTATCAGAGAGGCAACAAAATTGTTACGGTATTAAAGAGGTGAATTACTAACAGTTTAAACTTGTTCATACCAAAATATTAATGTCCTGACCCCTATTTTGACCCCTATTTTGTTACATTCGTCCACCACTAAGTTGAAAATAATGAATATTAATTTATTATTTTCAAACTAAATAAGTCCGTTCACTAGTGTATAATAAAAAGAGTTTGTGCCTGTTAGTCTTTCTACTCACGACGGTTTTAATTAAATTACACAATTACACATAAATGAAGAGAGAATAAGCTTAAATAAATTACTTTAAAATAAAACACTAAGGCACTTCATGATCACAAGTTAATCCTCGTCTTGATCCGTCTCGAACGTGGAAATGTCCCAATAACTTCCGGTCTTCTTGTCGACGCGTGTTTAACAACAAGTCCCGAAATCCAATAACATAGATCCGTGTACTGGTGGCATTGTCTGATAGGGAAAACATTGTTTCATCTCTAAGAAGATTAAGATTGTCCGTATTAACTTGTGCAGGTGTTCAATCGTTCATCTGGATATCATAATCGTTCTTGCTTTAGTTTTGTTGTTGCTGACGTTTGAACTTTCTTATTACTATCCTCAGTGGTGTGCAGGTCTTCTTGGCCTATTGGGCTATATATATAATCTCGACAGAACTACATTAAATTGCGTTACTGTTTTCTCTCAATAGCAGTTCTGGTTTCCTACTAATATTTACAGCTAGTCCAGACTGAAGACATCTAAGCTAGATAAACACACAATAAAATGTTCATATCATTAGTGTACTTGCTAATGATAAGTTCTCAATGTTCACAGGTGAGTCTGGTTAATTGTCTCAGTTCCTGTCTTATCTTCTGTTGACAGACGTGGATATATCAGACGTATCATTCGATCCACTGGTCTACGTGATGATGAGAGGGTTGTTTGTCCCTCTGCAGAAGAAACATTCTGCCCGGAATTCTGAGCCGGCATCTCGTTCAGTTCAATGTTCTTGGTCTTTGACGATTCATACTCACACAAACCTTTAGCAGAACAGAGTTTTGAGAAACATCCCCATTTTCGACAGAGGCACAACAAGTTAATTGCCAACGTTATCAACAAGAAAGTGCCAAATGATATTCCCCAATTTGGAATTTCAATCTCAGTTTTGTCTACCTCGTCTAAATTTTGTTACTCATTAACAGTGTTATCAGAAACAACACAGGCTTCATTAACTGTTTTATCTAGAAAAACAGAAGTTTCGTTAGTGTTTAATGACTGCGAAACAGGTGTAGTTGATCGAGAAGAAAAATAACTGCCAGAATCAGATTCATTATCAGAAGGATAATGATCATAATTATCTCTTTCGTTTATTCTTTTCTTTAACTCCATCAATGGTATGTCACATTCGTTATCTGAATTTTCTCTTTGTTTTCGATATTTTTGAGCTAATTTCGCTAATGGGATATTTTCTTCGTCATTCGTGTCAGATGAACTTGATTCGTTACTGACAGGAGGTACAACATATTGTGTAGATCTTAAAGGACGATTAGTTTGCTCTACCAATACGCGGTGGTACCTTTCAATTTTAAATACATGCTTATTGTATAAAAAGAGCATAGTCGCGTATGAACACGGTACTTCGATAAGCCTCAAGGCAATTGTAATTCTACATTACAAATAAGGTTATATACACAAGCACGGAAACACAATTAGGATAATTGTTAATCAATTATGCAACTCATTCATTCACAGAAATTCTATAGTGCCAGCGTATTTAACGCCGTATGCATGAAAATGACATGCCTCCAAAACTGGAACACATACAAATATGTAGCGTCAGCGTAACCATCGCTGTAGACATATTACGATATGCCCTCAAAATTAGAGCGCTACCGGTAAATCGTTACAGAGGAAACATACCTCACGAAATACCAAGGTCTTAATCCTAGACCTTTATCCTATCAATATAGGGCTTCCTACCAACGTAGGGTATACATTAAAATATTCATTTGCATCCACTTATACAAAACATTCGTTCGTTACTTTTTTTTTTTTTTTTTTTTACATTTTTTCTATGTTTATGTGTTTTTAATTTTAAACCTTAATTTGACCTAACAGTCTTGGCTTCTACTATCAACCTTAAGTTCGCTAGCAATATTAATGATTATTTCTTTATTTGCCTGGTTTGCCACTAATTTTATACTTTCTTGAGTCATGCCAACCAAGAGAGCATACTTTTCAATACTTTTTATCCATTCTTTAAATTGTTTACTATCCCCATCAAAAGAAGAAACAACCTTGGCAACCCTTTGTGCACCCATAGTGGTGGATAATCCCGTCAATTTATCCCCTAAAGACCGAAAAATGTTAACAAATTCTTCTTGTTCTGCCATATTTGCTAGAGTATAAAAGCGTACTCACGGTTGTAGTAGATACAGCTATCCAGGTTTATTAGAAACTGAATTGAACAATGTCCATCATTTCACTATCTACACGACAATGTCCAGCATTTTAGGATTTACACGATACTGTCCAGCATTTCATAGTGTCAGTTGGTCGCGACAAAACAGTCGACAAATCCTGGTCATATAGGCGCCAAAATAGAATAACGTCTTGTAGCACTTTATTTGTCCTTGATCGTATAGTGGGTTTTGAATAAAAGAACACTGTCCTGTTTCTACCGTTTATTACTTCTAACATGTTACTAATAGACCATCCAAAATATTCCGCGATTTATTATCTAAGTACCCAAAACTTTCTAAGACAACTTTTCCGGATCTAACCCCAAAACGAAAAACTTCTTCATGACTAGCTTTCCAAGACTTCCATAACTTAAGCTTTCCAGATCAAACCCCAAACTAAACTCTTTGAAACTAAACTTTCCGAGGCCTGCCAGGTGTTATGTACCTGTTCAAAATTTGATTGACAGGTAGACGCTCTCTAGCAGACTTGTTTAATCTGCCAGTGATAGCCAATGATAATTCTGGGAAAATTATTCTCCAGGTAAATTAGCATTGCTACTATCAGAGAGGCAACAAAATTGTTACGGTATTAAAGAGGTGAATTACTAACAGTTTAAACTTGTTCATACCAAAATATTAATGTCCTGACCCCTATTTTGACCCCTATTTTGTTACACCACGCCTTTTAAAGTAATACGTCACACTGTTCACCATCAGAAATTTTGATTCGTTAGATGAATAAGACTTCGTCGAAGAGGATGAAGTGGAAGTGTAAATATACTATTTTGAACGATTCAATAAAATAATTCGAAAGATCAACATTAATCACGTGTCCACTTAGAACTTTTGAGTAGTGTATATGCATCTTCCAACTAACAAGCAAACATTCGAAAATATACCCGACAAAAAAGTTCTGCACAAAAGTGGTATTTTGCGTAAATGGTTGTAATTTAGCAAGAAACTGGTACAAATACTTATATTTTCATCAAAACTACTTATCTGCAGAGTTAAAGAAGAAAACGGAATTTAAATCGATTCGAAAATAACCGAGAAATATCAGTTTGAGTATTATAGGGGTCAAAAGTCAAAAGTTGCAAAAATTTGCTTTATCAAGGTAGAGGTGTGAAATCTATTCTGTCATTGTTGTCTTGTGTCATGGCAATTATAAACATGCGATGTGAATTTAGCAACAGGAAGTACATGTTATCAGCAGTTGATACATGTACTCAGCCATTTCCAGGACTATACTCAAATCTTAGTATGCGTTAAAATAAAAGTATCACATTGACTCACTCACTGACCAGAAGGTATGTCGTAACAGTTTAGTGATGATTCAATTCTGCTCTGAGTCATTCTTTTACATACAAAATGTAAGTGAATAGAAACAACCAATAAATGCAATCAACACCAAATCTTAACTGGGCAAACACATCTTCATTGTTTGTAATACAAATTAATCTATTTCTCACGGTCACCAAGGAAGATTGGCATTGTTAATTCGACCGCCAAGACAATTGTCGGACCACACCGGCCACCTAGACGTCTTTCGTAAGAAGATAGAACACGTGCAGTTGGTTAGTTTGTTGTTCTTCCTTGTATCCTAGTTCATGAGTGGAACCTAATTCCGTAATTGTTAAGTCGTCGGCTGGTGACTTCCATGAGACAACGCATGGAAGAGTGCAGGATTCGTCGTGGTAGATTAACTCAATATTAGTTAAGTGGTGTTTGCAACTTTTGTGTAGTAACCCCCGATGACTTTAAAATTGAATTGCTTATTAAGTTCTAATCGGATTTTATTTGCGACTTTTTTGCATTGTTTTGAATTGATGTTGTCTATGATATGTATCAGTTTGTTGTGTTTGGTAAAATGAAAAAAAAAACAACAACACTGTTTTATAAAGTGTCCAAGTGTGCAGAACTTATTTGGCCGAGTATAGATAGTGTTAGTTTATCTCTACTGTCTGTCTTTCGAAAGTCGGTATTAGCCATTAAATATAGTAATTGTGGATTTCTTAATTATCATGCTTCATGAAACTTTTCTGTTTGGAGGAAATATGTTTCCATTTAAAATAATAATATTTTGGTAAAATTAAAGTAAAATATACTGAACAAAAATGACAATTGACAAAAATAACATTTAAAATTCTTATTACATTAATGATGCCAGTGAATGCAAATAATTTGAGGAATATAATAACCAATATGTTTATTTTGGAAGTTGTCTGTTAGATATTTAGCGGTTAAAAAATAAAACATTTTTAAAAAAAACGTGATTGTGGAAAATTTAGCATTGGATTTTATTCTTTCTGTAACTAAAGGGGAGGTAATTTACAAAAACTGATATCTTCGTCACTGTATCTTATTTGTTTGGCTCAGTGTTTTTCTTTATGTACATGTCAGAAGGTTCTTAATTTGAAAGTCAAATAATCTGTTTGAGACTTTCATGTTTAAAAGTTATGGCTTTCATCATTATTGAGGAAAGAGGATATAACTCTGACCACTGGGAAACACTATTTTCCCGCCTTATCAAATATCCAGATTAAGTCAAATACCATAAATTAAATGAGAGGAAAATTAAAGCATCGCCGAACAATTTTTTTGAATTTAAAAACTGGTAAGTTTTCATTTTTGCTCGGTATATCTGTTCACAACATATGAGTGACAAAGTACTCTAAAGATTATTTAAGGTAAGGCCTTCCTAATGAATACCTATATCCAGAAGAGTATCCAAGGGAGGTAACTATAGTAGTAAATTAGCGTAGATTTCTGTCATGCAAGAGGACCAGGGTTCAAATCCCACTGGAAGCTATTTTTTTTTGGTCAGCCTAAAGCTTAAATGATTGGCATATTTCTTTTTTTCCTGTGTAATTCGGTCATTGAATATAAAATTTTCATGATTTAAACTAAAATAAGCAAAATAATCAAGATTAAAGGGGTTTTCGCTATCAGAATAGTGTTTATTCAAGTCATCAATTTGAAAATTTCTAAAACTGGACGGTAAACTTCTCTGAAATTTTGTTTAAATTTTGTTTAAGGTATATAGTTAAAAAATGGTAAATTTTTGTATATTGCACCAATCAGGATTTTGCACAATTTTCATTAATTTAGTCTCGTGAAATATAAAAAAATGCATTTTTTAAATTTATTTGGTCAAAAAATGTCATTTTAAGATAAATTCTGTATTTATATATTATATCTTAAATTGGTTTTGTAAAATATAACATATTTTGGATAAACTGTAAAAAATTAGGGTTGAATTTATCAATAACAAAAAATTTTGTCACCGATTAAAGAATTTGGTTACTTTCACGTTTTTTCTCATTTTTTTAAATAAAAAAAGCTAAAAATCTCAAAAACTACACGGTGAAAATCATTAAAATTTTGCATACAAGTCAGTGGTATGAAGCAGTTGATGAAAATATAATCAGATGTTGGATTCTTAATAGTGCCAGTTAGGCAGGCCTTACCTTAAGTAAGCAAACCAAACGAATTTCACATGCAACTTGCACGTAAACATTCGAATAATATATAGTTTAAGTTTAACTGTACTCTCTTTATGAAATCGGGCAAAGGCATTACATGTACATAGAATAACGGAATCATATTAAGGAATTTTTGATTCGATGATTTGATGCTTGTTTGCAACTTTGACTTATGTGCGTGCATTTGACAAGTCTCCCAGAGAGATGAATAAATATGACTTAGGAACACGCGGTTACGTTCATGTTTCCGCTTTAATATTTTGGTTGAATTAGCATACACTATCTTTAGACATTATAAATTATTTATGACTAAGGACTATGAAAAATATTACTTTTCTCGGAAAATTTTACGTTTCCAGGAAGCGAACTAGACGAATTATTTATGCTAATACTTTAAGTTTATCTGCACCGTATTTTGTAAATCGAGCATTGCCGTTTCAAGTTACCGACTTGTATTGTCAGTTTCTTGATTGACATGACGTTATTATATACGTTTATTGAAAAGGCCTCATAATAATATTTAGAAAAAAAATCTCGTTGGGTATATGTGGTTTGCGTTACTGTTTCCGTTTTAACATTGTAACTGAATAGGAATAAATTAGACATCACGTTTATGTAGTTTTATAGTTTTATATTCAAGGCAACTGTTCATGCTTCTTTCAAAATAACGGTGTGTATTTTATAGTAAAGCGCAAGTTGTACATGATTGATTAAAAAATGCGTTTGTGAAATCAGCGTATACTTAAACCGGTTTCAGCTTTGGCTTGCAAATAATTGTTTGCCGTGCATTGTTTCAATGTGTTTATCTGCAGATTCTCCGTGGAGATAATTATTTGATGTCCCGTATTTTTGAATGTGATAAAATACTCTCAAATTATCCGCGAACGTTAATGGTGCATTAGTTTTCTTAACAAACTGTGAAATATGCCTAATAGTATCTTAAATACACACTCCAAGAAAACACAGCCTATCCATAAAGTCAAACTGGAAAAATCATGGTTTAACACAATGATTATTTAAAATAAGACACTTTTAAGACAAGTATAGAACATGAGGGGCAAGCCTTCGTGCGGTCAGTGACAAATTAATTTGCCACTGAAACTTTAAGTCAGATTCTAGGGTGCACAATTATGCTGTCTAATATCTTGAGCTATTAAGCCTATCGTGTTAGTGATATGCATGATCTGCATAACTAATTCATGCCAATGCCACTTTCAACGAAGATTTGGAGACAAAGATAAAGGTTAAATAATTCATTTGACGTTTTGATATGGTTATTTAAACATTGTAACTTTTATCTTGACATTTCGCGGCTTGGTCATTGACATCTAAAGAAGAAACAACAAAACGATTATATCATCTGATTTCATTATAACTAGACAGACTTGTAACTTGCAAATGAACTCGAGTTGGTACCCAGTTATGGCCATTGATACTTTGAAACATCAAGCGCCATATATTGGATTCAAATAATCCAGCAAAATTGTTATTTCATTATTCTACAGCCTCAATGGAAACAATTATCAGTTATTCAAAAGTCTTTAATCTAATAAACGTAATCTTATAAATTTAACAGTTCATAATCCAAATTGCCAATACATTTGCAGCATAAAGTGCAAAGCTATGAGACTAAGAGTCTAAAATCTAAAAGTTTCAACTTATACTTAATTTTATTTCAGTTAATTATTGATTTTAAGTAATTGACCTCTAAGCTTGATTATGCTTTGGACGTTTCGGTTTGAATATCACGTTCCGAAAAAAAAAAATAAAAAAATAAAAGGACTTTTTTTCTAAAATTGGCACCTGTGAAAACAATTATATCTTAAACACATTCGATGCCAATTTGTGCACAAGAGAGATCATCCCTATAAAATCTAGGAGGCTATAAAAGAAAACATTAAAAAGACAACAATACCTTGCCGATTAAGTGATATTAATGTTTTCACTCGCTACGCTCAACAACGAAGAAACATTTCTTATTCATCACGTTTTCTTGGAATGAGATCGACAAGATGGGAGCTGTGGAGGGAAATGAACATGAAATGGTTTTGAACGCATATGTGCGTTTTGATATTTCTGGTGCATGAACTATGTGTTATAGTCGTAAGTTTTTTTTATAGGATGAGAAAATATAGGTCTTGTTTATGTAGTTTCATGTAAATCGGATAATATCTCAAGCCTTTGTCACTTTGTCAACTTAAGGAAGATTTTAAATTAGTTAGTATTTTAAGACCATACGTTCACTATCATGATTAATTATAATGCATGTGCCATTTGTCAAGTCTTTAGCTCGTAATGTTGATAGTTTTGTACTCTTAACTGACAAATACTGCAATGACCATTATTCAGGAACTGACTTGAGTAATACTGGAAAAATGAATGCCCTGCAAATTAGAAACAGACACATTTAGAAAGCACAGTCTTTCAACGAAACGAAAAGAAAAGCACATCAAGAAAAAAGTTGTTGTTTTTTTTTAATCCGAGGGGTTGTCCCGGTTAGCTTAGTTGGTTACGTCGTCGGAATTAAAGGGCTAGGTGCTGCCGCCATAAAGGTGCGGGTTTGCTCTCACAGGCAATATCATTTGAAATTAACAGTAGCGCTATTTGCGCAGTGTGCCAGCCGTAAAAATCTTTCTGTACATAAAGTCAGTATTGTTGTCAGTAAAATAACCAATTACCAATGTCGTACGTATATTAGGGCTATCCGATCAACCTTTTAGGGGATTGTCCCGGTTATCTCAATTCGTTACCTTCGTCAGAGTTGCAAGGCTAGGAACTGTACTCGTGACGGTGCGGGTTCTCTCCTAGATAGAGGCAATATAATTTGGAAAGACAAGTGGCAAAACTATCTGCTACTGGTGGTTTTAACCAGCTTCAAGGATGATCCAACCTCACACTTGCGCTAGCAGGTTCTTTTATGGAAAAATAAACAAAAAAAGTTAACCCCAATTAGTTGATATGATATATGGTTTAACCGGTAGAGTGGTAAGAGTTTTTTGCTACAAGTTTGATTCCCATTCTGAGAGTAGGCTTCTGATGTTTTTAACTTAAACAGACACTAGTTATCATTCTTACCACAAAATAATAGACAGTAATTTTGAAAATCAACAATAAATATAAACAATATCAATTAAAGCTTGATTAAATTTTAAATCAAGTCAAATCATATAAATGTATTGATATAGAGTCGGATGATCATCAAATAACATAAGCTCTAAATAGCTTTTAACAACGGCTAGTTAAACCAATGTTTTATTTAAATGTTACAGAGTGTTACTACCATGCATTTGCTATCGCATGTCATAAACGTATGCATGGTGTATTATAGATAATTGTTTAATTTACTTCTCGCCAGACATACGCCTGCTATAAGCTTGTTCACGTTGTGACTACGGCAATATGACGCTTTTGTAATTAGCCTCGGTTAATCAAATATTTCATCATACAACTACATGCATATTTAGTCTGGATTGTAAATAAATAATTTAATTTCCATTTTTATGTCAGTGGGACACCTTTATAATGAAATATGTCGAATTGTCAATCTTTTCTGGTTTTCGGAGAATAATTAAGCAACTCGTTTAGTATTTTAACTTAAATACCATAATGGCCACCCTGATAAGACAAAACGTTGCTTCAAAGAGTTATTATGGCTCTTCACTGATTTTCTATGTCAATACTATAATCTCTATAAAAAACATTGATAAGTTATAAAAATGATGTTGGAATCTTATACAAACATTTAAACTAAAAAAAAAACAGGTTGTGGATTATATGAACCATGACTGTTACTAAGCGGTCAAGGTAACACGTATAATTTTAACCCCGGCTAGTCTGACATTCAAATGATACAAAAACGTGCTACACATTTGACCGAACTTAAAAAAAAACAACAGTGAGTGACGTCATGTCCAAAAGTCATGACCCTGAACGCGGCGGTCACGAAGTTTCGGTACTTTAAATTAATTATTAAATGTAAATATAGTTTACGTAGTCGGGCACATCATGGGAATTTTTTAAGTAACTCACCTAAAAACACGTTCTTTTTTAGATTGACCCTGTTCTCTTATGCCCAATAGTTGTCAACTTTTCTACCATTACAACCATAATATATAAACGCAGTCTAATATGTTATAGAATGTCTTTGGCAAACTTTTACCAATATAGCGACATATTTAGGAGCTAGCACATCGACCGAATTCAGTCAGTAAACTATTTTAAGTATTGGAGTGTTTGAGTTTTTTTATTTATTCCAGTCTAAAATTGTGATTAAAGTTTTCAACTGCTATAATACAAAATAAAGTAAATTTTAACCAAATTGCATGTCGTGACTGAATTCAGTCACTAAATATATGCTGCTTTCTTCAACAACTACTCTCTGCGAAAAAAACGAAAACCTGTGGTTGAATTTGTATCATCTGACCGAATTCAGTCAATTGAGAATGCTTGCTTAGAACTAAGACAAGCGGATAAGACTGTATTACCCAAATTGACCGAATTCAGTCACGAAATAATGCTTTTCGCTTGTTACACTTGAGCTCAAATTGGTACCCGCTCGGTTAAATATTGCGAATTCGGTCTTTAAATACGTTTGAAAAAAAATCTGCTTACAGATTCTTCGAACATTTCTTTAGCCGAATTCGGCAAGAAATATATTTACAAAACCTGCTTAACCGAATTCGGCTACGCGAAAGAAAACGCAGTTTCATCTAAATAGTTACATGTATCTGCTTATTGATTCGTAGAACAATCCGTCTCTAACAGAATTCGGTGTAGAGAAATATTTACAACAACCCAGCTTAACCGAATTCGGCTACTAGATAGATACTAAATATAACCGATACGATTCTTTTTACAAAGAAAAGGCGATTGAAAATAAAGAAAAAGCGAATCAATCTATTATTGTAACGCTATTATCGAAACGGATTTCAAAATGCAAATAATACAAGTATATTGATATTTAACATAATTATGTTTTGATATTTAACTACATAATTTACCATGTTATTAAGGTTTTAACAATATCAATTTGCCTATTCTTACGAACAATGTTTTTCACTTTAATTTCGAATAGAACACATTTCAAAATGCTTCATTTATGCATAATGTCTAACGTTGGTTAAAATCTTCAAGTCTGTAAACAATCTGAATTCACACAGTGGTCCATTCTTTGCTGATATTAAAGTCCATGTTGTCCTCACAATATCTCACTCTGCCTTAATCTGAAATAGATAAAAGAGACCGATAACGATGTTGTTAGATATAGAAAATAATAGATATTATCATTTGTTAAATAAACAATATGTTTTTTTTAAATAAACAGTAATAAATCAACAGTTATAATCATGATTCTTTGAGATGTTGAGGCTTCGAAGTACATACAGAGAAGATACATGTAGAAGAGACCTATCAAACATCCAGGTCTGGCGATGATGCATGTAAGAAATTATTATTTCATCAGAGAATCCAGCTGGTAATAATAAAATGACAAAAATAAAAGCATTGAAAAACATGGTTCAAAGTAAATTTATGATAAACAAACACTCTGAAACGAGAATTCGCCGCATAACAATTTTGAAACATAATTTTAAACTAGATGAGAGTGAATATGATCTTGTCCCTGCTATATACTCGCTTGAAAATAATTAAGAAATTCGAAAATTGTGTTGATCGTTTTAAAAACTATTCACGTTGTAAAATTTGGTTCAATATAAATACAATCACGTTTAATATAAAGAGAAGATTTGTTAACACACCATATCAAATGTAAGATAACAGGTTAAAAAACGATCACATGCCGAGCATGTAGCTTCTCATCCGCAAGTTGCAATATCCATTAATCTGTATTAACTGTTTTACTGTCAAATACATAGTGGGATAATTACTTTACTTATAGATGGGTATTTTTGTAGACAAGTGCATTTCGAATATTTGAAGGAAAAACATCAACAGATTAACAACTCTATAATTGTAACATTTAAAACATGGTACTATATAATAATTATTTCACACACAAAAAAACTATTTAGGTGAAAAGCTTCTTCGGAGGTAAATCTTTAATTAAGGTGGTATCATTTGTCACAATATACTTTTAAAGTTGCGGGGAGTGTGGTTTCCTGTTTTCATAAAATTTCATGTTATTTAATAATTAAAAATATTCTTATTATTTCAGATATCCTTTATAGGGCATATAAATGTTACAGGTCAATCAGGAATTATAAATAAATAGAAATATGAAACAATTTCTCTCACTGAGTGTAGCCTTTTTGCCGGGAGTCCAAACTTCCAAATTATCCACTATAGTATTAAACTACAGTCACAGGAAGGTTGTCTATATCAAGGTTAACAATGTCTTAGAATTTAGTTCAATAAACTTTACTAAAACATTATCAAAACAAGTTTCTCCCAGTGACTACAAAAGGAAAATTTGACATTCATGTTTGCATTATTTATAACTATTGTTCTAGTAAAGTATATTGAACTAAATTCTAAGACATTGTTAACCTTGATATAGACAACCTTCCTGTGACAGTAGTTTAATACTATGGTGGATAATTTGGAAGTTTGGAAACCAGATGCATTTTGAATATGTAAAGAAATGTCTTGTTCGGTCGACAAAATTTGAGTTTTAGGCCGAGTTGATCTTATCATTGGTCAAAGCCAGGCTTACCCCACTTTAAACTACCCAAATAAATTCCATACTCTGTTTAACGCGATAGAAGTTCGATTATATTCTTAAATTTAGGATTAAAGCTTAGTGTTGGTTTATTTTCATTGTTGAAGTCTACCATAAGATCATTAATAACGTCACCTGTTTATCTGCGTTCCCAATGATTAACAAATAAGGATTCGAACTGGAAACAGTTGATGGGTGCATGTAATAAGAAATTCACATATTCACCGAAGATTAAAAATTGGACTTGTTTTACTATTACTAATTATTAACAGTTTAAACCATATCATATTGGTATTTCATGATTTCAATACACCGAAATTGTAATAACTTAGATATAGCTTAATTTCTTCTATTTTGCTATTTTTCCTACACGTAGCCCTCAGCAGAGCCATTAAAATTTTCATGGTCATTGCTTCCTCATATTCCCTTCAATTAATCACCGAGAAGCTGACTGTAAATTAACATTTGAAATCGGACCCCTGTGCGCATTCTTTAGCTATAAAACTAAATGCAGATTACTGCCATTCACAATATTACGGAGAATTTCCATGGATGTTTTCTCTAATCTTATTATAAATAAAATAATTTAGTTAACTCGAAGATTCAGATGCAACAGAAAACACGAGCATACCTGTCATTGGTCATTGGAAAGTAGAACCATATAAAAAGGCGTGAATTATGTAAAATCGATGCTCGGGAAGTAAATTCAATATTTATACCTTCGCTTCAAAATAATCCAACGAAGAAAATAACATAAGATATATACAAGCATGTACTGTCGATCTGATTAAAATCATCTCCTGAAATCTGACTTTAGTGAGATTGATGTACTGTGTACATGAAAGACAACGTAATTTAATAATTGACGTTAATTAGCATATAGAACATTTATAACTACACAATCTATTTGCATATCAAATATCGCATGCAAAATGCTATATCTGTATTTCCTATTTGGTGTTTTCTGTAAGATGTACTAATGTTTATACTATATTATGTTTACCGACATGTGTATTTGTTTTTCACAGACTCATAAAGGGAAGATTCGATCAACATAGGGCCCGAATGAGAACAGAGGCCCAAATTAGTGTTTATATACCATTATATTTATTTTATAACATTTGTTTTCTCAGTCTCCCGTGCGTTAGCTTATCAAATAATGCAACAGTTGAGTAGACCGGGCTTATTATACCTAACAGTCGACTGGTGCGCTACTAGAGATGACAATGCTATTGTAAAAATGCAATAATTATTCATAGGAAGGCTTAGATGAGTAAAGCTTTGTTATTCAAAAAAAAAAAAAAACAACAACAGAACGCGTGTACATAAATAAAAGTACTATTTTCACGTACTAAACCAGTTAGTATTTTTGGATATCTTTTTTCTCCAAGTGGTCCAACCGACATTAACAGATATGATAAGGACATGATTTTTAATTATAAGAACCCATATCTAAGAAATTGTAAGAATAATTCATCACGACCATCCTGACTTTATACTTTATCAAAAACTGCAACATAAGTTTCTGCAGATGTGCGAAGTTAGCGGCCTGGCGGCCTAGCGGCCTGGCGGCGTGAAGTTAGCGGCCTGGCGGCCTAGCGGCCTGGCGGCGTGAAGTTAGCGGCCTGGCGGCCTAGCGGCCTGGCGGCGTAAAGTTAGCGGCCTGGCGGCGTGAAGAAAGCGGCCTAGCGGCTTAAACTTAATATTTATTATAATTTATGTTTATCTTTAAAACGGCTTGAAATCGATTTTAACAGCATGCAATGTACATTTCAGGGATGATTAAGTGAAATATCAACAAAAACTAGCTTTGATTTTTTTTTAAGTTTTCGAAGCCTGGCGGCCTACCGGCCTAAACTTAAAATTTATCTTATTTTATATTTATCTTAAAAATGTCTTGAAATCGATTTTTACAGCATGCAATATACATTTAAGGGATGATTAAGTGAAATATCAACAAAATCTAGCTTTGATTTTTTTTAAGTTTTCGAAGCCTGGAGGCCTAGCGGCCTGGCGGCCTTGCGGCCTGGCGGCCTAAACTTAAAATTTATCATAATTTATGTTTATCTTAAAAATGTCTTGAAATCGATTTTTACAGCATGCAATGTACATTTCAGGGATGATTAAGTGAAATATCAACAAAAACTAGCTGATATTTTTTAAGTTTTCGAAGCCTGGCGGCCTAGCGGCCTGGCGGTCTAGCGGCCTAAACTTAAAATTTATCATAATTTATGTTTATCTTAAAAATGTCTTGAAATCGATTTTTACAGCATGCAATGTACATTTCAGGGATGATTAAGTGAAATATCAACAAAATCTAGCTTTGATTTTTTTTAAGTTTTCGAAGCCTGGTGGCCTAGCGGCCTGGCGGCCTAAACTTAAAATTTATCATAATTTATATTTATCTTAAAAATGTCTTGAAATCGATTTTTACAGCATGCAATATACATTTCAGGGATGATTAAGTGAAATATCAACAAAACTAGCTTTGATTTGTTTTAAGTTTTCGAAGTCTGGCGGCCTAGCGGCCTGGCGGCCTAAACTTAAAATTTTTCATAATTTATGTTTATCTTTAAAATGTCTTGAAATCGATTTTTACAGCATGCAATGTACATTTCAGGGATGATTAAGTGAAATATCAACAAAAACTAGCTGATTTTTTTTTAAGTTTTCGAAGCCTGGCGGCCTAGCGGCCTGGCGGTCTAGCGGCCTAAACTTAAAATTTATCATAATTTATGTTTATCTCAAAAATGTCTTGAAATCGATTTTTACAGCATGCAATGTACTTTTCAGGGATGATTAAGTGAAATATCAACAAAATCTAGCTTTGATTTTTTTTTAAGTTTTCGAAGCCTGGCGGCCTAAACTTAAAATTTATCATAATTTATGTTTATCTTTAAAATGTCTTGAAATCGATTTTTACAGCATGCAATGTACATTTCAGGGATGATTAAGTGAAATATCAACAAAATCTAGCTTTGATTTTTTTTAAGTTTTCGAAGCCTGGCGGCCTAGCGGCCTGGCGGCCTAAACTTAAAATTTATCATAATTTATATTTATCTTAAAAATGTCTTGAAATCGGTTTTTACAGCATGCAATATACATTTCAGGGATGATTAAGTGAAATATCAACAAAACTAGCTTTGATTTGTTTTAAGTTTTCGAAGCCTGGCGGCCTAGCGGCCTGGCGGCCTAAACTTAAAATTTTTCATAATTTATGTTTATCTTTAAAATGTCTTGAAATCGATTTTTACAGCATGCAATGTACATTTCAGGGATGATTAAGTGTAATATCAACAAAAACTAGCTTTGATTTTTTTAAGTTTTCGAAGCCTGGCGGCCTAAACTTAAACTTTTTCATAATTTATATTTATCTTAAAAATGTCTTGAAATCGATTTTTACAGCATGCAATGTACATTTCAGGGATGATTGAGTGTAATATCAACAAAAACTAGCTTTGATTTTTTTTAAGTTTTCAAAGCCTGGCGGCCTAGCGGCCTAAACTTAAAATTTATCATAATTTATGTTTATCTTAAGAATTTCTTGTAATCGATTTTTACATCATGCAATGTACATTTCAGGGATGATTAA
The DNA here is from genome assembly GCA_038501625.1 of Corbicula japonica. Lineage (NCBI taxonomy): Eukaryota > Metazoa > Mollusca > Bivalvia > Venerida > Cyrenidae > Corbicula > Corbicula japonica. The sequence goes on along the minus strand of JAZAYU010001068.1, from coordinate 1,171 downwards.
ATGAAATATCAACAAAAACTAGCTTTGATTTTTTTTTAAGTTTGCGAAGCCTGGCGGCCTAGCGGCCTGGCGGCCTGAACTTAATATTTATCATAATTTATGTTTATCTTAAAAACGTCTTTAATTCGATTTTTTACAGCATGTCATTTACATTTCAGGGATGATTAAGTAAAATATCAACAAAAACTAGCTTTGATTTTTTTTAAGTTTTCGAAGCCTGGCGGAAGGACACTAACCGTCTCCCTGGCCTAGTGGTTAAGGCATCCGCCTTGGGAGCGGGAGGTCGAAGGTTCGAATCCCCCCAGGGGTTCGTTCTGATATGGCCGGTTGGTGAGCCGCCAGCTAGTTAAAGAATGGTTACCGTATGCCTACCTGCCTGGTGCCTGGCATTAAAAGGATAGGATTCGGGAGGTACAAGTGCAATAGAAAAAGGTGTCTCATAAGTCAGAAATGGCTGGCCCTTTCAATAGGGGTGACACTTTAATAAAACAAACAATTTACCTTTAACACTTTACCTAATTTTAATTACAGATATCAGGATATCAAATCAAAATAATGGAGCATAAAACATAGACATTTTGGTAAGTTGACGCACATTTTTAAAACACCCATAATGTAGTTAGACGACGGCACCACACATTTACACTTTCGAAAAATTGTCATCTTTATTTTTTCGCAGGTCTGGACTTACATGCTCCTGTAGGTACATGTAATCAACGAGAACAGTATTGATGCTTTTCTTAAGTTTGCTTTTATAAATAAATATTTCACAAAAACATAACACAATGAATCAAGAGGAAAGACCTACTAATCAGTCTATGAATGAACATAGTTGAAGTTTAAAAGCTGGACCGGTTTCCGTTGAACAGCCCGAAAAGTTGCGTGTGCTCCCATTCCCTTTAAAAGGTGAGCTACGCCCTGTGTGCCATTTTTATAAAGAAATGAATTCATTATCAATTTCTCCGTAACTTCAATAAAGTAATCAAATATACTCAACAACAAATGAAAATCGGCAGTTTTTTACTTCCCAGAACTATTTGATACATAAACAAAATCTTTTTATTTGAACCCACATAAATTAACAGCAAAACATTGGTTTCACGTACCAGAAAAATTAAAAAACACGCAAATGTTTTAAACAAGTTCAATTTTTTTTTTCAATCACAAATTC
>JAZAYU010001067.1:0-94503 GCA_038501625.1 Corbicula japonica | reverse complement strand
CACTCAAACCCATCTAAACAAAAATTATCAGAGCTCTTCTGCCATGTTTCACTTATAAAAACAATGTCATAGTCATATATAAAGTTAAGAAAATCGTCATCATCTAGGCAGCTGGACAAACCTTCGATATTCCAAGAAAGAATACCGATATCATACTTTTCTGCTAGATCCTAACACGTTTCGGTAACAAGTGGCCCCTTTTATTCCACATTGTTAATCTCAAATTTATACCTTTCAGTGCACTTTTGATCAAGCTTTTAGAATCTTCATCGAGTTTTGCCACTATGGGGCGGGTTTTACCAGGTATAGGTTTACCAACGCGATGTGCCCTGATGTTATTCAAGTTCACAGGTTTAATTTTCTAATCTTGATCACAGAATTTAAGCACTTTAGCCTTACAATCGTTGGTCACAGTCGCTGGTGTGTTGCTTGCTATTGATGCGTAACTTCTCTCGTTAGTGCGGGGTTCCATGCTCTGTAGACCGGAATCACACGGATGAGAAGTATCAGAGGGTGACACTGATGGCTGGGCGCACTCGTTGGGCTCTAGCGCTTGATCCGGAGAAAATATCATATCATATCGACACCATTAGTTTCCTCGCCTTGGCTATTGGCGTTCACACCGCGCAGATTAAATGCAACAATACTGCCTTCTGGGATCCCGAAAAAAAGTAGGTAGTCCCTCATAGAACGGCACTTAAGGTCAATTATATTTTCGGACATCCTATAACCATCCTGCTTTAATTTATCATTCTCGATGGACAGCCTCTTGACCTCAGTCTGTAATATATCTAGGCTCTGTTTGTTTGAACTCGTGCTTTCCGAGATTGCATCATATTGGTCACTCGTGAATTTTTGGCTAGTTTCAAAGTCAATGATCTTCTTGTCTAAGCTATCGATGCGTACCGTTAAGTTACTCACAATGGACCGAATTCTGTCAAGCTGACCGAGTTTCTTTTCGATATGCTCTAGTTTATTCAAGTTTGTTTGAAATGGGTCAGAAAGAATGTTACTTTGTGATAACACTGGAGATCCTCCATTGAATAATGAATATTGAGCAGGATGTGGTACACCGTGTGGTAAATAATATTGTTGAGTTGTTTTGCTAACAGGAGTATGCGGGATATGATGAATATTATTAACTGCCCCTTGGCTCGAGTTTCCAATACTGCTAGAACTAATTTTAGCTTCCTTTTTAGTTTTCTTCTTTGACTGGGTAACTTGTTGACCATCTACCGGTGATACAGTAGGAGAAACAATGTCATTTTTCGTTTCCTAGTCATTTAAACAGATTTTCTTTATGAGCAACACAAAGTTCAAACCTTTTAACGACCATCATTGCTATTCCAACTTTCTTATTATTCATGTAACTTTATAACAAACAATAAAATCCTGTTTTCACTTTCTCAATTTCAAATATACCGCCATTACCGCGCATGCGCACTCCACAATTCCTGCTTTTTAAATTTTGCTTTGGCGTTGTCTGTGATATGCAGAATTTATATTCTCAGATACCCTGTCAAATTTTCCCCTTTTTTGACGTATGCGTAAGAAATTAAATAAAAGGGAAATAATGTTCAAATGTCCACTTTCGCGTTCATTTCTTACCTTGAAAACTAACTTGCTATGGGAGTCCACGTTTAAATACGTCCACTGTTGTGAACAATTACTGCCACAGAAAGACAGTCCATAAGGTCAACAATGTCTGAAGGTAATTTATTAACGAGCAGTAGAAATGTACAAATATCATTCTACAAGTGACTGTACTCATACGTTTACATATATATATTTATCTTACGGGGTTTATATCTCACAGCTTGTTCGCTTTTCTAAAGCTTGCAATGATGTTAATGATTTCAATCTTTGCATATTATTAACAGAAAAACTTTTAAAACAAGGTTATCGGTATTGTAAATTAAGGAAGTTTTTGCAAGTTTTATCACCGATACCCAGATGTAATTCAAAATTACAGGTGCAGTTTAAAATCACTATTGCAACAAAGTATTTCACAGCCAGTTTTTTTTTATGGAGATTTAATTTATAAACTTAAGAATATAAAAGGCAATATTAATTTCCTCCGGTTATTCGTAAAATCCATCTGTAAATTCAAAACAAAGGTTTCCAACATGATATTCTACAGCGCTCTGCACGCCTGGTGATTAACCCATCTACAGTTGATCACTATGCTTACCTCTTTGGTTGCACGACGGTGGCGGGGTTTGAGAGTTTATGAAGGTTTATGGGGAAATATTTTCTTTAAAAGACCTAGAAGATCGATTTGTTGCACCGTCGTGCAACAAAAGAGGTAAGCATAATGATAAACTGTAGATGGGTTAATCACTAGGCCTGCAGAGCGCATTGGTGCAATAAAGCTCTTCAGTTTGAATATTATAATAGTGTATACTATAGTTACATTATTTGAAGCATTTTCAGCAGGTGTTAAAACAAATCTGTTGTGAAAGTTTTGAATTCCCTTTTTTTCAAGGGACGAAAGTTAAAACAAGGTCGTGGTGGTAATAATGCTATGTTTCTTTTAAAGAAGGATACACGAGTGTCAATTATTTTGAATATTTGTTTTTTTCCAATTAGAAAGAGATTAATCTGGTACGTATGAATAGAGAGGTTTTCTTACAGATGGTTCTTACGAGTTATACTTTATGAAATTGACGAGTCGATAATATATATTCAGATGTGGTCTAGAAATAGTATAAAACAACCCTAAAGGTACCAATTGTGCACCCTTGCTGATCTATTTCTTGTGTGCTATGAAAGAGACTTTAATGTTTTTTTTTTCTTTCTATCGAACACTAAACATGACTTTAATTCAACCTTCAGAATAATACTCAGAAATAACTATAATTTCTAGATCTAGATCCTATTATTGAAAATGGTTTTATAACTACAAAAATATATAATTAAAGAGATGAATTCTGAATTATTATCGCAAATATTCAATTTAAGATGGTGATTCTACAGGCAACATTCTATTGAGTTTATATTTTACAGCTTGTTCGCTTTTCTACAACTTGAAACGATGTTAAAGATTTCAGTGAAGATAATCTTTGCATAACAGAACACTTTTTAAAACAAAGGTATCGGTACCACTCTTAAAAGTTTAATTCAAGATGTATCGCTGATAGCCAGATTTAGTTCAGCAATGCTGCTGCAGTTTAAAATCACTTCTACAAAATCGTATACCGTAAATTGGGATATTTTGGCGTCGTCATATTTTGGCCATTTTGCCCCAAAGTGCCTGTGTTTTATTTTGGACAGTTTAATTTTGGCCATTAATCATTGTGTGGCGAAAATTAAACACAAATATGTTATTTTGTCATGTCATCTACGCTCATTTATTAGATTAGTCGGCATTTATCTTAGACATATTTTATGAACGATACATATAGGAGAAAGCAACAAAAGAAAGCAAAATTATTCATAATTTATTATTTTAAATACAAAAGTAAAACTTCACATGCAGAAATATAATTTAAAATGCATAAAAATTATACAAGTGTAATGCAAATAACCAATCTCACATTTTCACAACATTTATTGCAACAAACAATAGTCCAACAAACTTAAATTAAAATTGAAATTTAAAATAATGCAATATATCGAGTTATTTTTATTTATAAGCGATAAATAGTGATCAACGTCGGCGAAGTGTGAGAAATAATCTGTATTGTTGTGTTTGCACTAAGTGGGCTTAATTTTCACCTGTGACATATTTTGGTGTGTTTAATTTTGGCCTTTTCATTAGGGTGGCCAATTAGGCCAATTATTAACCAAGGCCAAAATATCCCAGTTTTCGGTAATTGATCGAGTATATTATCAAAAATATATTTAATTTAAATAAAACAAAAGATAAGATTTATTTAATTTAAATTATCCACATTATTCATAAAAACGATTTATAAATTCAAAACAAAAAGGCTACCATTATCATGATATTTAACCATCGCCCAGCATGAAATGGAAATTAACCCATCTACAGCTCAGGTGTTAGGTGTCAGGAGTTAAGGAGTTGTGTGGATAACCCGAGTAGGGTACGTATAAAATTGAAATTCTGTGGAAAAATGGTTTGGTCAGTCACACTTAACATCTCTTGGAAGCTGCAATAAAATTCATAATAAATGTATATAACTACTTTTAACCGTTACGGGGTTTTTTGTTAAACTTTATTTAAACTAATTTAAAACGCTAAATGGAAGACAAACATTTCGCATTTTAGTAAATAGAACTTTTGGATAAGCATAATTTGCAAGCAGTCGACCCTTCCGCCTGGTTGATTGCAATGAGGTTGCACTTTTGGTACATCTTATCTATTATTAAATAAACACCACGTGCTTTATGACGATCGATTTACCGGACTGATTGAAAAAAAAATAAACATTTGGGGAGAAGCAATATCCTTTTCACGACCATAACGTATTTAAACGTGACAAAATTTTGACTTCTCAAAACCCGACCCTGTTTTACGGGAGGACGCCCAAAACGTATTTAAACGTATAAAAAATCGAGTTTCAAAACCCGACCTGTTTCTTCGTAGGAAACCTGTGGATTTTTATTTTTTATTTAAAAGTCCTTGTTTTGATGGCTATTTAGAAGAACACGGAATCATCGATCAGTATTTTTACACTATAAGTCCTTTGAATGCATCGCATTTTTTCTCTCAAATATCATATAGTAAGAAATTGTTTACATGTGACTTAGATAATCTGATGAGAAAATTAGTAATTTTAAAAAGTTCAATTTTAAGAAAAAAAAATCTAATTACATGTGTTGCTGTTTCTTCATCTTTTATTGTCAAAATAAAAAAGTGGCTCCAAAACAGTTATTCATTATTTTTAAATACCTATATCTACCTAGTAATTACTTAAAAATGATATTTTTTGCAATGGCATAAAAATTAATGACTATTAATTAGATTAATTGATTTTCGGAATTTTACGTTACAGTCTTCCTGCGATAAACCGAATTTTTCACCCATTACGTAAAAGAGCGTTGAAATTCGGGATTTTAACGCACTATTCTTGATATGCATATTCCACTATTTTTTTTTTACAGGAGAAAGACCGTAACGTTAGATAATATACAATTATTGCATTTCAGTGAGGTCGATATGGTGATTTATCGACCTGATAAAGCAATATTGACCGAGGGCGTAGCCCGAGGTTGATATTGCTTCGTCAGGTCGATAAATCATCATATTGACCGAAACTGAAATGCAACAATTGCTTTATTATTAAATCTTAATTTTAAAATAATTTCCAAAATTGTCACATTGGGCCTACCTTTGTACCCGATACAGTATGTTTTGTCCGTTTCGTTGCTGCAACTGGCGACATTACTTTACCATGAAGCATTGCCTGATATAATTACACATTGCAACACCCAGACGCCATTTGTTTACAACGGTTGTATTCATTGTGACGTAATAGCGCTGTGACGTATTTCGTACCTAAGCCGATTCGCGCGTGAAATTTTTCGCTCAGGTCAATATTTGATTTAGACTCCGCCTACGAGTCAATATCGAAATTTATCGCATATCATGTGATCACGTTTAATCCAATGAGAAACGTCAAACCAATATGATTTAATAATAACGTGCTTTACAGTTATTTATCGGGTTTCTTACCCTGTTGAAAATTCCGAATTTTATTAAAAGGTAGAATACCTGTAACGGACAAAAGCGTATATGCTTTTATTCAAACATACACTTATCAACGGGCAGTAAAAAGTACGCAGATTTACGTTATGGGTTTTAAAATCGTGAAAAAAGCATACGTTTAAATACGTTTCGGGCGTCCTCCAGTAAAACAGGGTCGGGTTTTGGGAAGTCAAAATTTTGTCACGTTTAAATACGTTACGGACGTCCGTCCGAAAAACAGGGTCGGGTGCGGAAAGGATAAGGACTACTAGGGATGGGACCGAATATTCGAACATTCGAATAATGTTTTTGTATTCGCATATTCGGGAATTTGTTAAAACAATGAACACATATGTTGTCTCTTTCAAAAAGAACGTTGCAGTAAAATAATTGGACTCGTTCTTAAACAATCTGTCTATACCGGCCTGAAGACCATTTACAGGTAGGAAAATAGATCCTTTTAAAATACTATGTTTGATTTATTGTTCTCATGGTTGAGCGCAGGATTAACGTGTTTTTGTCTGCCGCATTTTCGTTTCAACCACAACATACATTTTTGGACACACTGAGTTTGTGAACATATTATCAAACTGTAAAAGTCGAATAAAATTCGAATATTCGAATATATTCGAATATGCCTAACGAATATTCAAATAGAGATTTGGTATTCGATCCCATCGGTATTTTTAAAATTTATGAAGATTCCTATACGTAATTAAAATCCGGATACTTACAAATTTTACGGATATTCGGAAATCCTGATATTCGTTGATATCTCAAATTAAGACAGAAACTAAGATATTCTTATCTTTTGATATAGTACATAAATGCCAAGTTTTTTCCGCAATTCACGCGAGTTCGTTATCTGTCATGTATTTCGTTATATGTTTCTCTCATACGGAGTAGCCACAGTGTACACCCGAAAGTCCGACCCTACTTCCGATAGCGCTGACTATACGATATAGCAATTGTGAAGGAGGTGGTTAAAAAGCGGGTAAGAAATTGAATAAAGAGTAAATATTTAATTCTTTTACTTTAAATACTTAGACTAGCAAGAAATAGAGTGCGTCGAGTTATAAAATGAACTTGATTCATCGTTAACTTCGAAAAAATACGATCGATCACCAAAATTTACCAAAAAAATGTCAATCGTGTCACTTCAAACGTCCATATCAAAGCTTTATTTACATTGTTTGGCCGAAATTCGTTTTACTATGTGAAGTGTATTCATTACTGTATCACTTCATATAGTTAAATCATGTCCCAACCCGCTAGTTTTCGAAAAACTCGAATTTTCATTGGCACTGGTAGTGTGACAAGATGGTACGGCTACTAGCCAATTGACAGTCCGGCTACTAGCGTTTTCTTTCTAAAAATGGTACGGCTACTAGTCGTCCCCGAATCATTCAGTGGTCTGAGAAATAAGCATTAATGACGAATTTATTTAATTAAATTATATGTATATAAGAGACCTTTGATGCGTAGCAATAAGGGTCGCCGCAGAAATCATTGGATATTTACTATACAAGTTACAATGGGATGCAATGGAAATAAACAATGGCACTGAATTGTACACTATTAAATGGCTTGACAATCTCACAGCCTTAATGAAAATTGCTTAAAATTCTATTGACTACATCGTTTATTGACGCAATACCTTGAAAGATGTCGTAACGCAAAAAATGTGATAACCATTGATTAATATTATACTGAAAATACCGTATATAGATCTTGCCCCATGTTCACAAAGCGTTTTCACTATCATTTGAGTTTGAGATCGGGATTTCATTTCCCAATATATCTAAAATATAAAAAGTAAATTGAAAATGGGATTTTGCATCAATTTCAACATACCATTTAAGACTATTTTGTAGAATAGTAGTAAATATATTTGATGGAATTTCAAATGTATCAGCCATGAAAATTTCAAACTCAAACTCAGTTGAGATTGAAAATGCTTTGTGAACAAGGGGTCAGGTGCATGTTGATCGTTATTGAGCGAACATAATTAACGTATGTGCTTATCATTTAGACCTATCAAAAGTTATTTGATATTTTCATAGCATGGTTAGTGAGTTGTCCGTTTACAACAGCGGGCATAAATGAAGACATACATTTATTGTTCCCCCATCGGGGATGGGGGAGTTGCATGTGCTCATGTCCGTCTGTCCTTCAGTCCGCCCCTCAATTCGTCCGTCTTGTATATTTCAATTCACTTAATCGTTCTTTCAAACAACCACTGCCGATCCGACATTTTAGTAATTAATACTTATTTCAAAAATGGCATTCAAAAAAGCGGGCTCGACTAAAATATGTTTTAGCCAATCTATAAAAGATTTTTATCAGATTGCAACCATTAGCAGACACTTATTGCAAACCACTCTGAAGCCCAAATCACCATGTACAAAAGCACCTCTTACAATCAACAAAACTCTTGCGTGCGTGCGTGTTTTGGGGAATAGGCTTTACGGACCTGGAGAAATGCGGTTGGGCTTATAGAGTTAGTCGAGTTGATTAAGGAGTTATCTTGCATCGTTGCAAATGGTGAGTAAAATGGAAATAATTATGCAACACAAATTTTTACCAATTCATTTCAATGTGGAGTAACAATACACAAGTTTTGTCGTCGCTTTCAAGATTTGTTATCATTTCACCCGAAACCAATTATCACATATGTACTTTCTAGCAGATGTTTCAAAATGCGACTGTTCTGCTAAAAGAAAATAGTGAAGCAAGTCTATTTTGGATTTTTTAAAATATGATTTACGAAAATAGAGAAGTCGAAAGTATATTTGTAACGGGGATTGCGGCATACTGCAACAGAGATAATAGGCGATGAAAATTATCAAAATATTTCATTTTTAGCCTATATTCAAACTATTTTAGAGATATTTAATAATAATTTATAATATGACGTCAGAACAACAACAAAATTGATGAAAAATATTATTTAGTCAACCCTAGTAGCCGTACATTACGACTGCTAGTAGCCGGACCATTTGTTTTTTAGACTTTGCTAGTAGCCGTACCATCTTGTCACACTACCAGTGCCAATGAAAATTCGAGTTTTTCGAAAACTAGCGGGTTGGGACATGATTTAACTATATGAAGTGATACAGTAATGAATACACTTCACATAGTAAAACGAATTTCGGCCAAACAATGTAAATAAAGCTTTGATATGATCGTTTGAAGTGACACGATTGACATTTTTTTGGTAAATTTTGGTGATCGATCGTATTTTTTCGAAGTTAACGATGAATCAAGTTCATTTTATAACTCGACGCACTCTATTTCTTGCTAGTCTAAGTATTTAAAGTAAAAGAATTAAATATTTACTCTTTATTCAATTTCTTACCCGCATTTTAACCACCTCCTTCACAATTGCTATATCGTATAGTCAGCGCTATCGGAAGTAGAGTCGGACTTTCGGGTGTACACTGTGGTAGCATGATGATCAATATTTGTTACCTGTATCCTAATATTTCAGCTATGGATTATTAGGCTCACATTAAAATTTTATAGTAGAAATTGGATATCAAAGTATATGTATACCTATTACCGTAAATTGGGATATTTTGGCGTCGTGATATTTTGGCCATTTTGCCCCATAATGCCTGTGTTTTATTTTGGCCAGTTTAATTTTGGCCATTTATCATTGTGTGGCGAAAAATAAACACAGATACGTTGTTTTTGCATAAAATATTAGATCGACATTTTCAAAACATTTATTGCAGCACACAATAATCCAACAAACTGAATGAAATACGGTAATTTAATTTAAAATTATAAGATGTATCGGGTTGGTTTGATAAGCGATAAATAGTAGTCAGCATCGGTGAAGTGTGAAAGTCAATCTGTATTGGTGTTGTGTTTGCACTAAATGGGCTGAATTTTCACCTGTGACATATTTTGGTGTGTTTAATTTTGGCCTTTTCAGCAGGGTGGCTAATTAGGCCAATTATTAACCAAGGCCAAAATAAACCAATTTACGGTACGTATTGTTGGTGTATGTGTAATTGTTATACATCTATTTTTAATATACACCTAAAGTTAATATGTTAACCTCAAAACCAAAATGTCCATTTTAAATGGTCTGTTTGCTTCAACTTCACTGCAACTAACTCGTTCAAGGACTTAATTATGTCCTACTGGCGACCAAAGAGTCTCCCTATACATATAGTCAATGACATAATGGGCTACCGATGTCATATTACGATAATCACGTTGTCAGTGTGCATACTTTTTTGCGTGTTGTCTCGGCTAGCTTAGTCGGTAGCATAAAAGGGGTGGAATGGCTAGAAGGTGTCGCCGTATGGTATTGGTTCGATTCCCAAAACGGGCAATATCATTTGAAATTCAGAGTTAAGCTATTTGTGCAGTGTGACGGACGTACAAAGTCTCACTGTACATATAGGCAGTGCTGTTATCAATACAACAATCGGCGAAAACGTTTATCGGGGTAAGCCGCAAAGCATATTATTGGGGCATGTCTCGGCTAGGTCAGTCGTTAGCGAGCTCGGAATTACATAAGTAGGCGCTGTCGCCGTGCGGTTCTGGTCCGATTTCAACGGAATCATTTACATTTTTTTAGAAAGAATATTCTCTTTGGATGCTAGAAGGTTACTATTTTAATATCACAAACTTATATTGAACTTTTCATTTACAAAATGTATCCTAATGAAATCAAGCTAAATAAAGCGAACACTTCGGAAAAGATTGCAAGAAAACTTCTAAGTTTTTAATGATAATATAATAAAAGGGATGATTTTAATTTTATTATAATAAATCGGGACTAGGCGGCGTGCGCAGTGATATGCATTTCTGAATCTATTATTGTCCATGAAGAGACTCAATAAAACCGAGCCTGCAATATTTTTATTTATATTTGTCGTGTTCGGTGACTTTCTAAGTTCCTTTCTCTATTTCAATAAAGCCTCAGTAAAAAATAACAGAACAGCTTTTAAGACAGGGGTATCGGTACCTCAAACTTTGGAAACAGTTGTAAATTTTATCGCCGATACCAATTAAATACCAGCATGACCAATGCAGTTTAAAATTACTTCTGCAACTAGGTATTTGTCAACCAGCATTTTATAGAAATGTCATGTATAAATAATGAAAAATAAAAGGCAATATTAATTAACCCACGTTTTTTTTGTTAAAACCATCTGTAAATTCAAAACTAGAATTAGCAAGGATTAAGGAGCTGCTTTTGCCTAACCAATTTGCTTTGGACTAACCATTTTGTTCCATTCGCGTGCGGTCAAGTAGTGCAGACGATATAAACCACATTTTTTTAATGTGTCCAATCTCGTAGATTTTTTAGAAGAGTACATTTACTGTTATCTGAGGCTATAAATTCACTACGAAGCAGACGACGTTTAATTAAGCTGTCGGTAGACGGAATTTAAACAGCAAATAAAACATTCGCAAATAAAATACCAATTTTTGTTAACAGTAAAAATGTTTCATAGTGTGTGGGGTTATAAATATTTACATTCCAGATAGATCGGTTTGGTATTTATCTTCAATCGTTTGTAAAACACGATTTTATTATCTTTTCTTTCACGACTAGTAATAATATGGATAGAGGACAATATTAAGCCAGTCTACCACAGACACACAACTGCTACTGTTTCAAGTCTTCATGTCGTTGACAGTTTGAAAATTAATAATTTTAGAGATTTTAAAACTGAGAGATATGCCCTTATCAAACCGATGACTGTCCTATTTTATTTGGTTCATAAAGACTATAGGCGTAATTATTTGGTTCTCTGGTCGTAATGCTCTTGTTAGAAGCTTAATCAGTGAGATTACGAACTTCAAGGTGGCTCTCATTGTCCTGGAGTCGTGATGAACACAAAAGAATCTATGTCGTAATACGAGAAACTGATGTCCAAACCTTAATAGCTGAAGAGATTATGTAGTGCATGTGCTGTATCATACGGTGCGAAAATAACATTAAATTTGTTCTTGTAGAAGCCTTTCATAAATTATTATGGTACTCCCAAGGCTGTAGTATTTTTCCACAGTTAACAAACCTCACATTTTTGTTGTTGGTTTGCGTCATCATATCGAAGAATACTAGTAATTCAGCAGGTTTTGATATGATTGAGATTTGGGTCAAATTTTACCGTTGACTAAATTTATCACAGAAACTATTAAGCATCAACTTGGCCAAGTGTCATAGGCCTTTATTCGTATCGATTTTTCTCACGTCTCGGTAAAAAAAATTACCAGTTTTATGCGTTTCAGTGAATAATAGAATGTTCCCATTGATGTAAAAGTGGTAATTCACTTCTTTCAAACAGTGGAATATCATTTTTATTTTCACTATTTTGGCACGTTGGTACCCAAACGTACATTACATTCCGAATGAGAACGTTTAGAAAACGGGCTCAAGTTTGGGTATGTAACGTCATGGCGTCACGTCATTAACAAACGTTTTTGGCGCCACTTAATGAAATTTTTCTCTCAAATTCACTCAAATTGTGCACTAAAAGCATAAAATAAAAAGAACATTTTTTTTACCACTGAAAGAAAGAAAAAATATTTCACTCGTGAACTTCGGAATTATGTGTTTTCACTCGTGGCTTCGCCACCCGTGAAATATATTTCTATCATACACTGGTAATAACAAATATCCTCTACTTTGTCTTTGAATCATAATGGGACACGTTTCAAAATGCAAAGCTTTATAGATGGTTTATTATTATAGCCTCTTTTGGTTCTTGTTGGAAGTTTTCACTGCACAAAATATTAAATCTGAAGAAGAATTTTCGGCTGCATATCATTCGTAGCACTGGAATATGTAACCCTCTAGGTGGCACTATACACTTCAAAGCAGATTGTATCTTGTATGTAATGATTTGTGGGTACCCTACAAAAGTTGTACCCTCTTGATCTCGAATATATAGAGTGAGGTAATAATATCACAATATTAAATTGAATTTGCCGTTGATGCTTCCTCAGACAGCGTGAAGCTTGCAGTGCGACCTCCAAAGAAGGCATCTCTTGGTTCTAGAGGACTAATCAACTCGAGATCTTGTATGAACTATTTACCAGAAATGAGTGAAAAAAGTGGCCGAATAGTATTGCCCTGTTTTGAATTGAGAATTTTTAAACAGAGCATATTTCAGGGAAACAGTATCCAGACTGTATTGCCCTAAGCGGGATTTAGTGTTTCTTAAACAGAGCATATTGATAAAAAAGTAAAATATGCATATCAGGAATCGCCACACTCACAAAACACAGCCTCCCCACGCAGCGAAAAAGAAGTGATGAAGAGAGAGCGTGTTTGTAATAAGCTTGTCAATTTAAATAAGACGCCAAAAACCAATTAACGAAAAAGAGAACCATTGGGGTTACCGCCTTTGAACGGTCAGTGGCAAAACAAATTGCCACTGGGGTTTTCAACGAGGTTCTAGGGTGCACCATCCTCACACTTGCCCAAGCAGGTTCCCCAGTCAACAAACAAGTACAAGTTGTCTTGGTGAAATAACTCAAACCCACCCATACGCTCGACAATGTTTTGTGCAAAGAACACAAACATATAAAACATAAGAAGCTAATAGCATTTCAAAGCAAAAGGATTGGGTACTAACTGATTCTACCGAGACCAGAGCCCCTGGAGTCAAATCAACAAGAACACAATGCCAGGGATTAAAGAAAAAATCGAGCTTTAAGGTGCTTTTAATAGAAGATTTCCCATAAATCTTCATAAACTCTTAAACCCCTGCCAACGTCGTGCAACCAAAGAGGTAAGCATAATGATCAACTGTAGATGGGTTAATCACCAGGCCTGCAGAGCGCTGTAGAATATCATGTTGGTAACCTTTTTTAAAAAAAATTACAGACGGTTTTTACGAATAACCGGGGGAAATTAATATTGCCTTTTATTTTCTTAAGTCTATAATATCTCCATACAAAAACTGGCTGTTAAAGAAATGGCTGTGATAAGGAATTTTTATTTTGCCTTTTATTTTCTTAAGTTTATAAATTAAATCTCCATACAAAAACTGGCTGTGAAAGAAATGGTTGCGATAAGGAATTTTTATTTTGCCTTTTATTTTCTTAAGTTTATAAATTAAATCTCCATACTAAACTGGCTGTTAAAGAAATGGCTGTGATTAGGAATTTTTAATTTGCTTTTGTCGCAGCTGCAAACGAGAATACTGATATAATATTACAATTACTGTTGTTTCATGTATCGTTATATGTATCGTGCTCAACAGTTTTCAAAGGTTGTTAAAGTACTTCGGATTCTGTCGGCATTATGATCGCTATAACTGAAGCTTTCGCCAGACGTATTGCTTTTGTGACCACTATTACTGATGATACTGCAACCAGTATTACCTCTGTTGATACTGTTACTTATATTATTACTACTTGCCAAGAAGAAGTGATATGTTAGATTTTTCTTCTTGCAAATCATGTAGTGTTAACTACGGAAGCTTAGAGGGGCACTACTTGTCTAACTGGTTTGCGTCAAATCAATTATTGTTTTCTCATTTTGACCAAAAACATTTTAAGAACTCGTTATAATAAGAACGAAATGCTTATAAGTTTTTAATCATTTCGTATATTTTACTTTCGAATTGCAATCAAATATTTTGCAATGCAACTAAAGTCTTTTCGTAAAACGGGATATATGAGTAAAGTCGTCAAGACAGATGGCTACAAGATGGAAGGTTTTCGTTTTTCCGACATATTTTACTCGAGTTCTGAAACAGTTTCAAAACACAGTTATGAAACTTTTCCTGATAATTGTTACTGTGACGTCAAACAAATATGTTAAGTTTCAAAGCTCTACCTTGAACGGTTACATAGAAAAAGACAACTTTCACAAAAAACTTTATATCAAAGAGAAAAGGGGCATAACTTTGGAAAAGCACAGGGTTTATAAAACTTGTCCTGACAATTGGTATTGTGATGTCAGACAACTATGTTAAGTTTCAAAGCTATACCTTGAACGGTTACTGAGAAAATGACAACTTAAAAAACTTAACAAAATGATGCCCGCCCGCCCAAAGACATGCCCCAATCTATAATTACCAGGATTTTTCTAAAGCAAAACTGGTTCAAAACATAGTCACATTTATTAAGAAACATTTAAAAAGCAATGGAATATGCTTTATGGTTACTTGATAATTTGTCAACAGAGATGGTGAAACAATCATTTTACTGCGTTTATACACCTATGCGGTTTAACAATCAGATGGGCCTCATAAAAATATTCCTAGTCAATGATAGCTAGATGTACTGTTAAAAATGAAAAGCCTGTATAATTATACAGTATAACATGTTCTGAATAGTCTGTGCCTTTCCCTCAAGAAAGAAGATCTGGCTACCGCAATACCTCGATTTCGTTTCTTAGAAATGTGGTAAAGCTTAGAATTTGAAATTGTGTATTCTTATTTCAAGATCTACAATCAAACTGGTTTTAAGAAACCACCCACGGTATGACAAAATGTGGCTGCTTAACACAGGTGGCTGTTAAAGACAGGTAAAGTAAGACCAAAATGACTATTTAGGACATATTAAACATGGCTGTTTAAAGCATGTGGCTGTTGAATGCAGGCGGTTTTAAAGGCATGTTCAACATCTTCAACATGATAGCAGAAAGGGTGATCAAGGTCGCACACAAGAAGCAATGCCCTCATGTTCCATATGCAGACATACTGTATTTCTGTAATAAAATATCTCAGTTGTTTATTTAAATAAAAAGTTATAGTCTAAGAGAGAAAATGTTTCAGAAGTCAAGTCACCTTTGTGAAAAAAAAAACAACAAAAACTTCGTTCTTGTCGTCATGTGTCTTGACGACATTACTGATAGATTGCGTTATACGAAATGACCTAAGTTGCATTGACAAATATTTCATGACAATTCAAAAACAAAATATACGAAATTATTAAAAAGTTCTTAGCATTTCGTGTTAATTAATATGATTTCCAAAAATATTTTTGATCAAAATGAGAAAAAAACAAATCGATTTAATGCAAAACATTGTCGTGTCCTTTTTAAGCTTCCGTAGTTAACTATTTAAGAGCAGTATTTTAATTAACATTATCTAAGATTTTGCACGAATTTTTAATTCTTTTAAATACTACATAGCGAATCTGCTTTTTTCTTTGTTCTGATGTTGTTTGTTCTAGTACATGTATGTTTTAAACTGTATCAGAATCGCTGTTGTTTGTTTTTAGCAGTCGCATTTTATAAAAGATTACATGTTATAATTGAAAACATATGTAAAGACACTTTTCATGATTTTCATTTTTTAAATAATAAATAGCAATTTTGATGTGTCCTGGGTTTTTCTTCTGAGGTTCGAGCGTGTCCTGGGGTATTCTAATTTACCTGACTAATTATTCCCTGACAACAGCAGCATGTTATCAATAAGAATTTCAAATTAACGACATGATGTTAAGACAAATGTGCATTCAAAAATATTAGATAGCGATTTTTGCAGGCCTATGGTGTACTAGGAAGATTGGAAGCAAAATACTGCACATGTGTTAATACATTATCACATCCCATCATTTGAAGTCTCATATCAGTCAATTAAATGTAATTATAAATAACATGAAAATAACATTAAACGAGTGAACCGTTGTTAACAAAAGCTAATTCAATAAAATAATTAAAAGTATAATAACAAACAACTGCTTTATTCAGATGTTTAGTCCGACCGAAGGATTACACGACAGTCATGTGATGGAAGTCATGTGACAGCATAGTATATCATACCTCATGCTATAAATATCTCACTTCAGCCATTTTAATAAGACATGCTAATATATTCCCAATATTAAGTTAAATTAAACTTTACTCAAAACTAAATACCGTCTTTACAAACTTACTTATTGTACATATTTAGCCTTAACAAAGTTATCTATCGAACATTTTTAGCCTTAACAAACTTAACTATTGTACATTTTGAGCCTTAACAAACTTAACTATCGTATATTGTTAGCCTAAATAAACTTAACAATCGTACATTTTTAGCCTTAACAACTTAATTATTGTACATTTTTTTAGCCTTAACTAACTTAACTATCGTACATTTTTATGCAGTGCTGTCTCAAACCCAGCACTTTTCGTCTGCATTTGCCGGTTGACCAGTGTGTGACTGGAAAAAACATCATAGCACATGAAACTTTAAATTGCGGTCTATATTATTTTTCTAGAGCAAACGCAGTACACGTTCCATTTGATTTTACACAATTAATCGCATGATTTGTCTTACATGCATGAATTAAGGGGTTTGCATTTGAACCGCGTGGTGATATTGACATTTATGATGCCTACAATGACAAGAATCAGTATCAAATCCTTCAGCCGCCCATTTTGTAAGCAACTAAAACGTTGAATGCCACAGTTTCCATGAACTGTTTCAAGACATTTATAACACTGTTTGTTATTTATAAATCAGAACTAATTACATCTCGGTTTTAACAGGCCAAATTTTTGGCGTTTGTGTAAATGTTCATTTTGGGAACTGATATTAGAAGAGAAAATATCAAACAATGAGGTTATTAATAAAGTTTTGTTTAACTTTTCTTGTTGGGTATTATGAAAAATGTTAACTTTAAGTTAAAGTTTTTATTCAAACTGCAGGTTGAGATTAAACTTCAAACTGTATTATTTGATTTTAAATTCGTCAATATGCACATGATTAATAAATATTCACAAATCACCAGCTAAGAAGTAACACAGCTTATTACTTTCCGCTTAGCAAGGAGATCATTTTTATTTCTCAACCTTGTCTAGTGTCATGTCAAAAACATTAAATAAATTTCAAATAGAAAGAGTTTATATATACTTAAAAGTCTAGACTTTTGAGAACGATTTTTACATAAGTGAACAGTTACACCACAAAGAAGCTGCTGAAGTGCCAGCATGTTTAGTTTTCCTTACTGCAGGTGAACCACGTTGATCAAACAGAGCAACGAATTTCGTTTTGCCATTTCCAGCAAGAATACTGTACACGTCAAAGCGGTCGTCATACATTTTAACTTCTGCGTTTGTCCATATATTTAGATTTTCTTTTTCTATATACGATATTGTGGCTTGCATCAGCCGGCGAAGTTTTGCTTTGTTTTTGTCGTCTTGGGTACCCTCATTTCCACAAAATTTTATGATAGCTTTGCCCATCGATCGTTTGTTTATTTCTTCAGTTTTAAAAGTAAAGCGAGTTAGCTGAAAAAAAAATTCATTCGGGTTAATGTTTATGAACGTACATGTAAAATATTCGTTTATGAACCTAACATATTAACATGTACATGTACTACACTATTCAGTTATAATAAAATCAAACTAAAATCAAACGTATATTTATTTAAGCTTGTGTTTTCTACCTTCAAACGACTAATAAGCGAAAATACACAGGGACACGTGAGGGATGTGTGTTGTAACCATAAGTATAAGAAATAACAAAAAATAACAACAACCAACCTCATCTGTCGTTGTGTCTTCCTCGTTTTCAGTTGCACTTTTTGAACCATCCATTTATAATTATATTTGTCAAGTAGATCAATGTTTTTTTTCCTTTCATATCATAACTACCTCACACGAGATTTTGAACTAGCAGAAGGCTTAAGACATCGCTAATCTTATCAATAAATTTGTTTAAAGTGTTCAAATACATTCAAAATTAGAACAGCAATATTACTTTTCATTTGAAGTTTTATCATGTCCTGTCTTAATTAATGACAATTAAGTATCATTTATCCAACTACAGTTATACAATTGCAATGAAGTAATACAGTCGGTTCAAAAAGAAAACCTTCGAATGTCTAAAATGGCTTACTTGGTATTTGAACAATAATTTGTAGACAATTATTTAGTCTTCTTTTAACTGGTCAAGGAGTGAAACTAAAAATGAACATTTTACCACTCTTCTTCGTTGAATACGAAACAAATTAACTAAGAAAATGATTCATTGTTCGTTAAGCTGCCATAAGAAAATCACAAGAAAGATATACACTTGTTCATAAGCTAACAAAATATGATTGCCTAACATTTAACAAGATCATTTTTTAAAGATACACAGCTTTGACAAAGATTTTAAGGTCACTATGTGTAAACGGAAATTATGGTATGAATAACAAATACAGTTTACAACATCAGGATAATAATATAACGTGACACTTCACGATAACGGAAACGCGATAACACGACAGTACGATGATGATAATGCTATATAATTTCGCGTTTTCATTATCGTTCTGTCGTATTGTCGTACTGTCGCGTTATCATTATCGTTATGCCGTATAGCCATACTGTCGCGTTATCATTACATCTACTATTGCGTGAAGCTGTTGCCTTGTGTAAAATATTTTGCTTTTGTGCTTAGCTACTTTTGACTGTTTTCGAAGATGTCAAGGTATGACTGCGTACACCACTTTGTTATCTGCCTCTACAAAAATTAAACACATTATACTAAACATTTCCCTTTAAGCTTCCATAACCTTTTCAATATTCCGTCATGCGGTGGGGGAAATTTGCTGTTCTTCAGACTGACTTTTAAAAATCTTACTTTAAAGTGAAACGAGACACTTAATCGTAAAATGCATGAATTCACCCAATGGTTTTATTTATCACTTATGAATCTTTATTCGATACCTTTACGTCTGATTCAGTTCTTTATAAGCCCACTTAATAAAGACATGTGTAATGGTGGCCTAACATGGTCCCAACTGCAGCACGTTTTAGCTTTGTTTCAGAAAGATAAACACAATATGTTATAAATACCTTCCTCTTCATCCGTTGTCGCCTATTTTATCGCAATATTCTGTAAAACAAGTATATTTAGTTGTTCCAAAGGTTCAATGTTAAATGAAATAGATACTGTGCTAGAGAACTATTATTATAAACAATAAAATATGATTAAACTAAATCCGTTGTCGACTGCCTTAGATCTGGTTTACGTCTGGTTTACGTTTTTTTTTGGTTAAAATCCATTGTTTTCTCTAACCTGTTAAAGTACAGCTTTGAAAGTTCACATCGTAGCTTGACTACTACATAGATACAAAATCTTTTTTCTATGAAAACATTACCAAAACGTAAGTATGTTTAGTTAAATAATAAACCTGTAACGTGCCTCGAGCGGAAGGCACTCAAACAGACTATTTGTCTCAGCCCATATATATATATATATACATGTATAATTATATAATTTTTCTCTTAAAATGATAATCATTATAAAATATGTTGAAGCAATGGATATTGTTTTAAACAATATAATAATTTTTTCCTGAGCTAATGATTTCAGAAATGAAATCGTTTGAACATATGAAAACAATCTCCAGGACAATGAACCACCTGGACAAATAATTGATCTCAACTCTCAGGCCCTCATCCAGAGCAAAATCACAGTCTAAAACAAAACAATCCCACACTTACGTCCAGCACACTCTCAGCGCACACGCTAAGCAATAAACTATGAGGACCACTTATACCAGACAATGATGTTTCGAACCAAACTTTTCAACACACTATAACACTCTTACAACAATCAAATCTTAGCACTTTAACTTTCAAACATAGCTCAAAACAGCCATGAGCAAATCACAATCAAAACAAACCTCAAGCAAAAAGCCTCCAAACATACACTCAACACTAAAACCCTGCTGGACAATAGTGCCTCTGACTTATGTGACATCCCGAGGATATGTTGGTCCAGAACTTCCGTCCAGTAATCAAGATTAAAGGATCAGTTCTGTGACCGTTGTACCTCTTCGTCAGCAATAGTCTGAAAACACTATCTAACCTAAAACCTATCCTCAACACCTACTTTGAAGCTACCTTAGGGACAGAAGTGTCTCAGACGCATACATGTGTTTTCAGCATTATCTAGAAACCCTAAACACCTACTCTGAAGCTACCTTAGGGACACAAGTATCTCAGATGCATGTGTTACCAGCAATTATCTAAAGGCACTATTTAACAAATGCTATTATACCATACAATATGCCCTTGTACATAGCTGTGCTATATTGGACCTATAATGCAGACCAAAATGTTGAATCCATTTTCAGCTATACGAATACCTCGACACTCAGGAACAGACTGCGAGGTATCAATGAACGGTAGTCTAGATCATCTAGACGCTCTGTCATTGATCAGTATCACACTGCACTGACGAACGTCTAGAGACAATTGCTATATAAAATGTCTGACCGACAGATGGAGCTTTTGCAATATAAACAAATCCAAAATCAATCGCAATTTCTAATGAAATAAGTTAACAGGGCTTTAACCGTATTTCTACTAGACTGGGCTATTTTATTTTCTCCTTTTAACAGGAACATTTGTTAACACTTTGCATGTGAACCCAATTAATTGACTTATCAAGTATACCGAAGAATGAACTCCGAAACAGTGACGTCTTTATAATGCTCTAACGAAATTACCAATACTTGGTATGACCCTCGTTTGCTGCCATGGCAGCTCAAATACGCCTGTGCATGGAGTTGATGAGGCCGTTTATTTCACGAATTGAAATGTTGTCCCACTCCTCCCTCAATGCCTGCCTCAATTCACCATGTGCCGTCGGAGCTGGATGCGCCTGTCCAGCTTGTCCCAAAGGTATTCAATGGGTGGAAAATTGGGACTAAATGCAGACCAAGGCAGAACATTGACATTATTTGCATGAAGATAGTCGTTGCAGATCCTGGCGACATGAGGGCGTGCGTTGTTTTGTTGAAACGTCAAACCATTACGATGAACAAACGGAACAACAACAGGTTGAAGAAAAGTCCAGTGGTATCGCTCTGTATTCAACGCCCCACGAAAATGAAAGTTAGATCCGTTTTGTGTCCGTGAGCCGTACTGGCCCACATCATTACAGATCCGCATCCAAACCGGTCTACCTTCCTAACACACGCGTCTACGTAGCGTTTGTCGATACGCACGTTGTCTTCTATTAGAACAAAGCAACAGAAAACGAGATTCCTCCGAAAATAACACCCTCCTCCAGCGGGTCATAGAAAACACCCCAGGGCGATGAAGATGCAGTCAGTTTATACGACGTTGGCGTCGAGCTCTTGTCAAAGGCAATCCTATGTACGGCTGACGCGATCAAATATCAGCCTCCCGAAGCCTGTTAGAAACTGTTTGCGCAGACAGTCTGTTGTTGTTGAGTTCTCTTAGTGTTATAGTGTTATACTTGATATAGTGCTCTTATGCACTTAAGTGACGGCTAACGTGATGCTGCGATCTTCCGTTCAGTTCAGCCCGACGTTGGTCTTTACTTAGACGAGGCATGCTCAATTTCGATGTGAATAAGTTTTTTATTTTGAAAATATACTGAGCAGTCCACAGAGATGAATCGAGTAAAGTGACCGAACATGTACACTCTACAGGGGACCTGTATACACAACACACGTGGTTCGCAAGAAACCCGTGCCGCACGTGATATCAGTGGTCACTCTAAGGCGTTTATCGGTTAATAAGAAAGTGTAATGAACTGCAGTAACGACTAGGCATACGAAAATATTGAGGACGTATTGGAACATTTTATTTCGTGTTTAAAGTAGTCTCAGTCATTCAGACGCTCTGATTTCGCAAGGGCGATCAGTACGTCTGAAGACGTTGTTCGTTAAAAAACCAGACACTCCAAAACGAGGCTTGTAATTAGGACATTAGTATGGAACGCCGTTGTTGTCTTGTGAAAATTATTTTTTAGACTGTCGCCCTGTCAGCTGGAAATCAAAAAAGCATATCATACGGCGACACGCATTTTTTAACTATTATTGCGCGTGTTCAAGTAAGCTGAGGAAAGGCATTTAATTTGATGTTTAGTGTTGCTTTGTGTTTGTGTTTGGCTGTAGAATGTAGGGATATTTTTCAAGTCAAACTATTTTTTACTGCTCTAACTTTTCTAAACGTATAAATAATAAACATACATAATAAGATTTATTTATTCAAAGTTTGAAAGAACTGCATTTTTCCGTTAGAGAGATTTTCACTGTATATAAACCGATTGTATCATATGCCGGATATAGTAAGGTGATTGCATGGCTGCGATGTAAACAATTCGTAAACAACACATTGAAATCGGAATTATTAGGATCATTTTAAGTACCTTCAATGAAAACAAATACGTTATATTTTGTATAGTCCTTATTGGTTGTAATACCATTTGTTTTGCGCATATATAGGGATAAAAACTTGCAAAATTGCATTAAATCACAAGGTCTGGCAAATGACCTACGCGATTGTATCAAAATACTGTTATTCTCTACAAATAAACGCTCTGATGCACGAATACATACTAGTTGTATGACACTCTATGACATTAATATACAGATTATTACATTAGAACATTTCTTTAAATGTATAGATAGTGTAAATTATTAAAATGTTTGAGGGGTGTATTTCTTAATGACTGTATCATCTATAGTATTATCATACTATCATTTATAGCAAACACACCTATTTCTTTTGTATCATGTAGTGTGATCTTCGTTAAATGATTTTCCAATAATCTGTATCACTTATGGCGATGCGCATTTGCTGATTTTATCAAGTGTATGCTTTTATGTAAGATGGAGGAGTTCGTCTACATCTATTGTCTATACAAATCGGGTATATTTGGAGAAATAATATATCATGGCGTACAAAAACACGAAGAGAAAAACTTTAAAATAATAAAAAAGAATGATTCAACAATAGTGACTATAGGTTATTGTTAGTTTGGAGGCTTGTATAAAAATTTAACTGTCAGTCCCAACGAAGCTTGGCGACTGTTTAATTTTTCATACAAACCTCGAAATAAACTATAAACTGTTTTGTAACTGATAAATTGGCATACACATAGTTTACACAAATCAGTTGTCAAAACAGTATTTTAATGGCTAGTATAAATGCATTTTGAGAATATGTTAGAAAGCGAATTCGTTCATTTCTTTAACTGAAATCAGCATGGGAACATACCTGACTCTCAAGGGAAGACCTTTGTGATAGTCAATCCTTGGGCGGAAAACAAGACATTGATTCCTTTACTAAAGTTCCATTTGACCCTTTACTACATGGGATATGTAGTACGTTGTTTTTGCAGTACACTATTTGCTAATATTATATTTATTAGAAAATTTATAAAAACAAGTGACCATTGCATCTTCCGATCAAATGACATGGATGTTTCAGCTGACGATGATCTACATTGGTCGTACATTGAGTAAAGGGTTTATTATCAGCTTAAAATATCAGTATTTAAATAACTTGCTTTGCCTCAGAATTTGTATGTCACGCCTACCTGCGTATGTATTTATAATCGTGAACCTTCAGTTTCGAAACCAATACTTCTAAACAAACCTGAAACTATGTTTATCAAATCCAAAACATTTTGTGACGACATTAATTATCGCTTGTTGTAAATAGTAGTTCTCATAGCGTCCTGGGTGTTAACTAATGAAGTCAGGTAGATCCAAGTGTTTCGTGTCGCCGCAGGATATTAAGGCACCGAGGCCCTTATATTTCATAACGTATCACATATCTCTATACGAAGCACTTTTAATACATGTTTTTACATCAAGCCGTTGTTCTTAAACCCGAAAAATATACTAAAATCATCGTTAAAATATCGCCATAACTGATACATATAGATCACTAGAAACATACAAATGATTGAGTTAACATGTTCAATAAATGATACAGTCTGGGTCGAAGCTACATGCATGTTTGGTCTAATGTTGTGATGTTTAATTTATCATCTATGGTATTCTTATTATTATAAGAATAAAAATGATATGTTTCATCATCGCTAGCATGAGAATACCTCTCAAAATCTGTTTAAACATAAACATTTACGCTGATTTTTTAACAGTACACAGTGCAAACGGTACTTTTTGTGAGTGATTTTAGCGATTTTTTAAAAGTATATTGCATAAAAATGCTACGAGATTCACCTGTTGAACATGTATTTGTCGATTGGATTTCTCATTACAATACATACAAAATCTCCCCATTTTTTAACTGTTTACTATGTTTTTGTGACAATCAGTGCGCTTTATCCGGTAGATGATACAATCGGTTTATATACAGTGATTTTGATATTCTTCTCTTTTTGTCAATCACCGTACAATGACAACTGCCATAGCATATGTATGTATGTATTTTGTAATTTCCTCCTTTATTCATAGGAGCACTCCTCTTCACCAGAGGAAAAGATTTGTCGTATATGTACACTTTCTTTTACCTCCATTATAGGAGATCGCTGTATTCAACGTATTTTACCCCTACCATCATATTCATGATATCACCAAGTATATATCAACACCACCACCGAGTATTTACACACACATATCTATATAAACAATTACATCTGACAGGTGCAGATAACTATAGAGAGATAGCTTTTAGATACAGATACAGGGAATCCGGGTGCGCTACCAAAGCTGTTTTCGAAGAGACCCTCTGATTCTTTAACGTGCCCGGTGTATAGCACCGATACACGCACTGAAATTCTACTTCCTGGAAGTGAACCAGTACTTAGTTGGGTGGGAAACACTAGACGTATAATACAGAAATTTCCAGTGCCGTGTTCGGGATTCGAACTCACGACCTCTGGATAGGTAGACCAACGCGTTACCACTGGACCACCCGTCCACCCATACAACGTGACTGTCTAAAACCATAATCACGAAGAGGCAGCAACAGCGTGCCATATATTTGCATTCATTTATGTAAAATGAGGTAGGCAAGTACGTAAACGTCATTTGTTTATAAACCATATACCTGATTTTGTAGCTCGATATCATATTACCGAAATTTTACTTTGCCCAGTGTGGGAGAAAATACGGTTAAAGCACTGTTAACAAATTTCATTAGAAGTCGCGACTGATTTTGGATTTGTTTACCATACAAAAGCGCCATCTGTCGGTCAGACTTTTTATATAGCGAGGTCTCTAGACGTTCGTTAGAGCAGTGTGACACAGATCAATGACAGAACGTCTAGAAGATCTAGACTATGTTTAAAGAAGTTGCGTTTCTAATTTGTTTAAGTATATATGGTACGCCGTTGCTGCCTCTTCGTGGTAATGATTTTAGACTGTCACGTTCTATGTTGGTGCTATGGCAGTTGTGATCGTACTGTCATTGATAAGAAATAAAGAATATCAAAATCTCCATAACGAAAAATACAGTTTTATCAAACTATGCATAAATCAATGTTAAAAATATATGTTTATTTTTTATACGTTAAGAAAAGTTAGAACAGTAAAGAAAAAAAGTTTGAATATTTGCGATGCTTCGTTTTTGTGCTTGATTGCAAATAGAATTTTAGGGATTTTCAAGGTTATCTTATTTTCATTTACCTTTACTGTTCTAAATTGTCTTAAAGCTTCTCGTAATTGGGAAATTTATATAATTTTTATGAAATTTAATTGAAGTGATTTCATTGTAAAATGTTTCTAAGGTCGCCATGAGGGTATGCCAAAGACATATGCCAACCAGCAATAATACATTAAAAGGTGCGTGTCGATTTCCGGCAAAGCGACAGTCTAAAGAACCGTTTTCACAAGGCAACAACAACGCTCTATAATAATTGTCGGTCATCCTGAGATCTTTAGCCTGAACACCGGTTAACAGTGACTCACGGTCCAGAACAGATACAAAGCCGCACGTCTAAAGCTTGAGAATGCTATTCCGTTGCCCCTGTTTGCAAGAAAAGTCTTCTAAATGTTGATGAAACAAAATTTGAACATTTTAGTTACATCAAATCAGAAATTGAGCTGATCAATAACGACATGTTAAATTTTGTAAACAGAAGTGTGTTGTATTTTCTACAGGGTATAGAAATAATGTTATGCGTCTTTTTTTTAGAAAGTCACGTGATGCAAACCTTTAAAGCAAAATATTAGTTGCATAAAAGTTGAACTGATACTTTATTTGAATCAAACAAATGTTCAGGATGATACCATATCTGAAATAGATTCATTCCGTTATCTTGAATTTGTTCGTCAAAAGCAAGACATCGATTATGTTTTCTTAGAGACTAATGAATAATCGACTTTGGCGGGAAAGGCTGACTGTAAACAAAAGCTTACAAAAAGCTAGTCGGTCATTAGCATAACTTTTTAACCAAAAAAAACCACATGGCACTGAAGTTAAAACTTTAAGCCAATTTGAAATGAAAGCGCTTAATTTTTATTGGATGTCATACAAACATTAGTTTATTTATATATCTTTTGTTTTGAAGGAATGCATTAATTAGCAGATATGATTAATAATTGACTTGACAGTACCATAATTGTTAGGTTTGTCAAACTCTGCTACTTCGTCTAACACAATTTTTGTCAGAAAGTAAAGAGAAAGCAAGGACAATCAAGTTGTAATTGTATTCCAAAATCTAGAGTTTATGTTCAACAACAAAATTTTGTCACTGTCCTAGGGCGGAGTGGGGGATGGGGTGAGAAGCATGGCAGGGACTCAAAAATATTATATTTACTATTCTGATCTTCAACAATTTTTTAGAACTTTAACATGCAATATATCGCTGGTTCTTGCACATTTTCTTGTTTTTGTTTGTTTGTTTTAATGATGTCAATTTCAGTTTATTCCATGTTAGATGAAATAATGCGGGTTTCAAAAAATCTCTTTATCCATGCGTTACCATTAATTTTTTCTTTCTTGTGGTATAAATCACCAAACATACAGTCGTGAAAAAGTGTAGGCTTATAACATAAGAGAAGATGTTTTAAACAAGCATTTAGGACGAAGCGAACAATCAGAACTGTTCCTAATTGTCAAAATACTGTCTTTTAAAGAGTTTTTTTTGCGATTTCCTGTGCAAATGTTGTGAATGTTCTCAAAAGTAACGACGTTTGGCGAATGTGAGATGACAATTGTAAACACAGGAGGTAGACGATTTTGCAATTTGTTTGCGATTTCCAGTGCAATTTTGATGAATGTTCTCAAATGTTACCGGATGTTTAGCGAATGTGACATGACCATTGTATAAAGTAAACATAGGAGATCAGCATGGACAAAATTTTTATCTTATATCATAAGCGTAGTCAATGGAACGCTAAAAGACAATCATAATACGCTCAATTAGCTGCAAACGACAGAGATTAACGACTAGGATGGCCACAGGAGGGTAACTGCACTTTATGGTTACACGTTCAGAGTGCCAGGGTAGCATCAATAATAATTTTGTTTATTGTATTTGTCTAATATCAATTTATAGGATAAATGGTGACATGTTACCTCAGTTTTGGTGTCCAATATTGACAAGTACTTCGTTAGTCAAGTATGTTGAAAAATCATTTCAATCCATAATTAGTTGTTATCAGCTAATCAACCTCATAATTTTGCTTTTCCCGATCGCACTTTGGGAATGTTAAAACCCGAGCTGCGAGCGTTTAAACCTAGTTGGTTTAATGACAACCCATCACTTCATTAGTTATTAGTTATGAACATTACATTTGACCTTTTATTCGCAATTACTCATTCAGAGGGACATTTATATACAATGCTCTTTCTCAAAAATTTGCATAAAAGTGTTTAGTTTTTATGTTTTTGAAATGCTTAAAAGTCTTTAACAGACTCAATCAAACCGAGCCTGCAATATTTTAATATTTGTCGTGTTTAGTGGTTGTCAAAGTGACCTTTTCATCTATTTTAAGAAAAAATTAAACGATTGTCTTAAAATTCAGACTTGGTAACCATTCTGTACGTGCATCTGTATTTTTATCATTTAAACTTTAACTATTTAATTTATGTTACAAATTTCCCGTTGCCCCAATATTCAAAACTTGCCCTTGAATATATGCATTTTCAAAGAAATACGAATTGATTTATTTTGATTTCCCGATTCTCTCTCAAAACCACATCTATCCATGCGTTCTCTTCTTGGGATCTATAGTGAACGGCTGGACTAGTCGCAATCCAAATTGAGTTTAACTTGTAAAAGCTTTCCGGGGATACCCCTGACTCCAATGTCTGCTTCCCCATAAACATGCAATATAACGGATCTGGTCTTTTGTCGATACTAAACAATGCCATTATTTTGACAAGTACAGTTAGGTAGACAACACAAGCACTATCAGTTCTCTTGTTTATGTATTGTACATACAGAGAAATGTTAATTGAAAAAAAACTTTAAACTTGAAACTTCAACTAAATTCACAAATGGCTTGTCAGATACAATCTATGTGACATTGGTCGACTGAAAACTGGAGAAATTCTTGACTTCCATTGGTCCAAAAATAAATGCAAGCACGAATACATATTTATTCTATTAATTTATCTGCTAATGACCGACTAGCTTTTTGGAAAGCTAAAACTTGTATTCTAAATACGAGCCTCGTTTTGAAGTGTCTGTTTTTTTTAATGAACAATGTCTTCGGACGTACTGATCGACTTTGCGAAATCAGAGCGTCTAATGATTGAGACAATGAACGGTAACTGTATTATGGTGTAAGACCTGTAAATAGACTTCCCTATATAAACTATAGTAAACATGACATGTTTCAAAAGGCTGGCAATCATAGTTGGTACCATTAAAATAAGGGCTAACTTTCATGCTTTTGAAGCTAAGTGTTTCTACTGTCCATTTCCAGCAAGAAAAGTAGGGGTCATATATCAATTAACAGAGA
The DNA here is from genome assembly GCA_038501625.1 of Corbicula japonica. Taxonomy (NCBI): domain Eukaryota; kingdom Metazoa; phylum Mollusca; class Bivalvia; order Venerida; family Cyrenidae; genus Corbicula; species Corbicula japonica. The sequence goes on along the minus strand of JAZAYU010001067.1, from coordinate 65,246 downwards.
TTTGACACCTTGAAACCGGTGGTCTGTTTTTTTCACTTCTGTGTGAACTTCAAAACTGCTTTACATATGCCATCCTAAAACCAGGGCCTTTTTTCATATACTGCATTTCCAAACATAAATTTGCTATCAGTGTGTCAGTAACAGCATCTCATTTACTGAACATGTTCCTTTCAGGCCATACTAGCCATTTAATGCCCCCAAAAGGCAAAAAATTGGGACTATTTTGTGTAAGCCATTGTCTGACTAGCCCGAGAAGGAACATCCGGTAGACTATTTACAAGTAATTAGCCTTATACCTCCTCGGACTTAATCGTTCAAACGCCAGAATTTAACACAGCATTAAAATAAACAAAAAGATTGAGCAGTTAGACTCGGTCCAAGCTCTGTCATCCTCACACACCATATTATGGCTTATAATTTCAGTAATTTGTTTTCTTTTGAAATCAAGGAGACAAATTTGATAAAATATCTATTGTAGAACAAAATTAGCATAGATAAATGACCACAACATTGACTACAGTTCTTATGTGTGATTTTATCATGCATGTTAGAAAAAAATTAAAAAGATCAATGAACCCGACACTTGAGATTGGTCTTTTAGAATAGATTGAATGTTAAAATTTTCATTAGAATATATTGAAGGCTTTTTTTTTTAAAATTCACTCTGACCTTTAGTTGAACATTGAAAATTTATTTCTATTTCCGATCAATATCGAAAGAATGGACAAACCTTCAGTCACCAAACTTGGCAGGAAGATTGGTTATGGCCTAGAGGACCCTTATTGATTATAAGATCAAAAGGTCAAAGTGAAAAGTGATTTTTAAATTGATAAATGGTTGCTGATAAATTACTAAAGAATGGCATAACCTCCAGCCGTCAATTTTGTCTGTCGATTGCTTAATATGGACAGTAGATGACCTCAACTGAATTTGTATAATGTATATTGTTCATGGTCTGAAGATGACCGAAATTGTATTTTGGGTCAAACGGTCAAGCTCGCGGTAAACCTTATTAAAAATTGGTTTTCAATCAATAACTGACAAATAGTTTGATCTAAATTCATTTAATAATGTTTATTGCTGGTGGTCGGTAGATGACCCTTGATGATCTGGAATCAACAAGTGAAAGATCATGGAAACCTTCAATTTAAAATTGGATTTCGATCAATCACTGAACATGCAGACACCATGTTTGGTAAATAGACTGCTGATGGTAATTGGATAATCCTCAGCTATATTTGGAGGCAATGTCAGGGTCTTTTAAATTTCAAGGCCGTAATGACCTTTAATAGAAATTTAAATTCAGATTAGAGAAGTTTTGAATGTCAACGGGCCATTCGCCCGCACGTTTGCAAGACTGCAACCGTTATCATCAGTTACATTGAGAAATGAAAGATTTCATTTTGAATTTATTAAATTCAATTGCCACATACATGTAGTTATCGCTGTTAGAACTCACAAATATCAATTGTTAATTTTACACCTTTAATTTTTAGCTCGACTATTCGAAGAATATGTCGAGCTATTTTACTCACTCTGCCGTCAGCATCGGCATCGGCGTCCCGCTTTGGTTAAAGTTTGCGTGCAACCTACCTATATCTTAAAAACTACTATAGCTACAGCCTTGAATCTTGGCATAGTAACTTGTTCATCATTATGTCCCGAGTGTGTTTGCCAAGAACCATTACTCTAACTTTCATTTTGATCAAATTATGGCCTATTTTCAGCTTAGAATTTCAGGTTAAAGTTTGCATGCAAGCTAGTGTACAAACTCATAACTTCAATACTACTCATACTACAGTTTTGAAACTTGCAACACTTGTTCATCATCATATCCCAAGTGTGTTTGCCAAGAACCATTACTCTAACTTTCATTTTGATCAAATTATGGCCTATTTTCGACTTAGAATTTCAGGTTAAAGTTTGCATGAAAGCTAGTGTACAAACTCCATACTACAGCTTTGAAACCTTTAACACTTGTTCATCATCATTTCCCGAGTGTGTATGCCAAGAACCATAACTCTTTCTTTGATTTTTATCAAACAATTTCCCTTTTTCGACTTAGAATTTCAGGTTAAAGTTTGCGTGCAAGCTAGTTACTTTAATACTTCTTGTACTATAGCTTTGAAACTTAAGACACTTGTTCACAATCATGACCCTGACTTTATATGCCAATAACCATAATTCTTTCTTTGATTTTGATCAAATTATGTCCCTTTTTCGACTAAGAATTTCAGGTTTAAGTTTGCGTGCAAGCTAGTTACTTTCATACTACTTGTACTATAGCTTTGAGACTTAAGACACTTGTTCACCATCATGACTCTGACTATGTTTGCCAAGAACAATAACTCGTTCTTTTAATTTGATCAAATTATAGTCCTTTTTCGACTTTGAATTTCAGGTTAATGTTTGCATGCAAGCTAGTGTACAAACACATAACTTCCATACTACTTCCATACTTATTACAATACAGCTTTAAAACTTTTAACACTTGTTTATCATCATATCCCGAGTGTGTTAGCAAAGAACCATAAGTCTAATTTCCATTTTGTACAAATCATGGCCCTTTTTTGAGTCCCATAACTCATCCTTGATTTTTTTTAATTTAATGTTTGCCTTTTTTCACTTAGAAATTAGAAATTAAGACTTAGCAATTATGGTTAAAGTTTGCATGTTAGTGTTTTTCGTATGTTACCGTATAGAAAAGGTTTAATACAGACTTAGAAATTATGGTTAAAGTTTGCATGTTAGTGTTTTTCTTATGTTACCGTATAGAAAAGGTTTAATACAGATGAACTTAGCGTACTTTGGTTGAAAGTGTTGAGTGGTTGTGGGTGGGTGGGTGGGTTGGTGGGTTGGTAGGTGGGTGGGTGGGTGGGTGGGTGGGTGGGTGGGTGGGTGGGTGGTAGGGTGGGTGGGTGGGTGGGTGGGTGGGTTGGTGGGTGGGTGGGGGCATATACTATACTATACCATGCCGTTGTGGGGGTAGAGGGGGTGCAGGGTCAAGGGTAACTGACTGCTGTACCTTCCCCCCAAAACCATACCATACTGTATACTATACTATACTATACTATACTATACTATACCATACCATACCATACCATACCATACCATACCATACCATACCATACCATACCATACCATTACCATACCATACCATACCATACCATACCATACCATACCATACCATACCATACCATACCATACCATACCATACCATACCATACCATACCATACCATACCATACCATACCATACCATACCATACCATAATATGGTATATACCATACCATACCATACCATACCATACCATACCATACTATACTATACTATACTATACTATACTATACTATACTGTTCCATACTATTCTATACCATACCATACCATACCGTACCGTACCGTACCGTACCATACCATACCATACCATACCATACCATACCATACCATACCATACCATACCATACCATACCATACCATACCATACCATACCATACCATACCATACCATACCATACCATACCATACCATACCATACCATACCATACCATACGCCACGCCACGCCACGCCACGCCCCACCACACCACACCAGACCACGCCACGCCACGCCACGCCACGCCACGCCACGCCACGCCACGCCACGCCACGCCACGCCACACCACACCACATTACACCACACCACACCACACCACACTACACCACACCACACCACACTACACTACACTACACTACACTACACTACACTACACTACACTATACTATACTATACTATGCTATGCTATACTATACTATACTATACCACACACCACACCACCAGACTTCACACAACACACCACCACACCAACACATACCATACATTATTTTTCGTTCTAATTATTTATTCAGCCATAGCAAGAGGTATAAACAAATGACAAAATATTGGAAAATTGGGCGTTGAGTGTTTAAGTTGGTAGGGGTTGGAGGTGGGCAGGGATAGTGGGTAGATGGGTTTGGGATCAGGGGTGTATGGGTTGGGTTGTGTAAACCCTCCAAAAAACCCTCGACAATTAATTATTAAGTGTAATTTATTGATTTCTTAACTTAGATCAAGAAAGTTTGGTTCATGTGAGTGTTTTGGGGGATGTCATTAACTCCTGAATCACATCCCAGTTTAAATGAAGCCCAGTTTAAAATGTGCTTGAATATGTCTGACTATTCGAATAGCCGAGAATGCAGTCGTTTCCGACTGGCTCTTGTTTATTATATAAAACAAGATGAATTAAATACAAATAGTTTTAACAGTCTGTACGAATGAGGTTAAATTTAAATCAAAGTCAGACGGATTGCTATTTAAGGCATGGCTCCGTTCGTCATTGCTTTGTCATTGCATTGCATATTTTCTTAACGTATGCAAAATAATCATACACTTATAGCATTGATTTGTGCAAAGTTTGATGGAAATGCATTGTGCCGTTTGAGAGATTTTGATAAATTGTTATTTTGTCTATGACAAAGCATTGTGACGAACGGAGCAATGCCTTAACAATCAGAAAAGAATCGTCTGAAAGCATCTAATAATTTACTATTTAATCCTAGTCCTTGAATATCATAAATCCGGAAAAATGTGAATTGTATTGAAGTCTTGGTTCTGCACCTGGGTCCCCATCCACAGAGCTATCCCGAATACACGACAACCATATATCATCCCCTGCATTCATGTGAATAACGATCGAAGTGCTGTGTATTTGCCAGAACTCCCTCCTACCGGATGCAAATAAATATCCGACTAAGTTTGCTACCGAATTTTTCACTAAGGCTACATGATAACCAACCGAAGAAGCATACGTAGTAAGTGTCGCACTGATTTGGTATTTGCCGCTTGTTGGTGCCCGGAATAAGCCATGTCTGTTGTCATAACCTCCGCCTTGATTGAGTTTGACTGCATCGAAAACAACACGTTGATTTGCTCCGCAGTGGTCAAAACGATTGCTTAAGTTGCCATGAAAGCAGGTGTTTCCGATGTAAGAGCTGCTTTGTTTTGCAGACCTTAAATGTAAAATTTAAGACCTTGAGTAATGGCAAACTGTTTTGTTAAAAGTGCTTAGAAAAACCTACAGAGCGTCAGTTGCCTCTCTTCTTGTGTTTACATGAAATGTGTGCAATTATATGAACGAGTATTGATAAGCGATTATTTTGAAATTTATAGGCATATACAGCACGCAGTTCATAAACTGCATGCAATAAATTATCTCATGGTGGCAAACATACCGTGTGGCGAACTGCACGTATGACACTCTAGGTACATGAGAACATTGGTACTCTACAAATTTGTTTCATACCTAGAACAGAGGGTAGACTACGACGCCAAAACTTAGTAACCTTTGACTTCTGCGCTAACCAATAAATTACTATTGTATATAACTGAACTTAAAAAGCATGACAGGGCTTGAAACACTCAGTGCCAAAATATTTTTCCGATTGGGTCTTAAACAGGTTAAAGGGTGCACCATCTACAGTTTCTGATATGAACAAAACAGCACAAATTGTCTTGGTGAATTAACTCACGCACACCTTGTTAATGAACGTATACTTCTATGACACTATATACTGTCCCCCTTGCTACCAAACAGAAAAGCAATTTAATAATCTTAATTTATCAGGGTCTTTCCTAAAGTTCTTCGTCAATAATTATATTTACTGTATCATGTCAGTTGCGTTAACACATGTTGTTAATATTGAAGTATTTACCTTTAATGGTCTCCTCCATCTGTTGTATTTTGACTTTATTTGCTTTGACGTCTGCATCGAGTCTGATCAATAACTCTGTAACGTTTGTGTCCGAAACCACTGAAAACCCAAGGCTCAAACCGAACACCGACAACAGTAGAAAGGAACGAACCAATATATCCATTGTCGTGTTTTGTGTAGTGTAATAAGACTTTATTTAATTTCGGAGTAAACAAGACACAGTACAGTTCCTTATTTCTGCGATAATTAGGATATTTAACTCTTGTTAAAACAGTGTTGCTTTATTTCTGCGTTTTTCATTTATGTCCCATAAGAACCGGTTATACCTACGAGAACATACAAATAAAGATTAAGTTATATAAATATGTAATAAAATCAGACAAATATCTCTTCCTGTATGTGTAAGGTTTTATATCAAAGGTGCACTTGACTTTTGCTTTTAAAAGATTTGATTCAAGATATAATAATATTTATTGTTTGCTTTCATCCTTATTCTAAAGTGTATATACATATTAAATTCTGCTTTTAGATAAGGGCTCAATATTTTAAAACTGCCAATTGGAGACCAGTCTCCAGCTGTTACATGTAAGTGTTGTATGTGGGATGTACAAAGTCTCCCTGTACTTCACTTAAGTTAGTTATCACTTTCAATTACTTCCCTTGGTGGTAATATGCTAATTTTTAACCATAGAGAATGTCAATGATTGTGAGTGGCATTATAAAGACACACAGTGGGGATACGTATGATATGTACTGTGTCTGTTTCCTGAATGATTAGCTAGGTACTGTCTCTGTATTTGTATGGCTTTGTGGTTATCTGTACATTTAATATAATCTCTACAACATGAGTAACGTGCTGAGTGGCGGCTGTAAAAATTCTCCCCGTACTTCACTTTAGTGTAGATTCAGTTGAAATTACCTTTCTTGATGGTAATAAGTTAATTTCAATTATGCAGAATGTCAATCAGTAGATGACCTCTTTTGCTTTATGGCCGAAAGGTCAAGTGAATCTCCATATGAAAGTTGGTTTCAGATTTTTAATGGATATCATGAAATATTGTAAGCTTCATTCAATTTTAACATTTCATTTGGTTACAGAAAATAGATTATCAATGCGATAAAATGTTTTATCTTGTCAAATATGTTGGATACGATAAAGAAAACGTGACATACAACAAAGTGTACTAAAATTCCACACCACGCAACAATACATCAATGGATACATTACGTCGTTTGTTTGTGGTACTTTTGGTTGTCGGTTTGAGCCAAGGGTTGCCGGTGGCTCAGGACCAGCAGTCGGACACCAGCATTCGTGAGTTATTGATAAGACATGAGGCAGAGATCAACGCAAATAAGGCAAAAATCAAACAGATGGAGGACACTTTGACAGGTATGTAACTTTACATGAACAGAAAAAATGTTAAAATACGATACGTACAATAAACAAAATGCCGAATAATCTATTCAAAAGCTCGGTGGAGTTTATGTCTTGAAGACTCATAGTATCTTACCTATCATATATTATCTTTTGTGAAATGTTATAAAACAGCTGTATATTTTGAGTTAAAACATAAAATATTTGTGTAGCTAAAACCCGTTTTATTTGTTTGTTTGTTTTTGAAATGCTAACAAAGTCCTGAAACTCGTATAATGTTGAATAATAAAATACATTCTTTTTCAAGCGGCAGATGACACAATAGCATTAAATTTAACGCCTTAATCTAACTTTGAATTCTGTTCAGTGCAAAACTGTCTGTTTTAGGTAGACTACAAGGCAAAGCTGCTCTTTCATCGGAAACTCCGGCTTTCATGGCAACCCTAAGCAAGCGTTTTGACCATTGCGGAATACATCAAGCGGTTATCTTCGATGTAGTAGAGCTCAATCAAGGCGGAGGTTACGACAACAGACACGGTTTATTCCGGGCACCAAAAAGTGGAACCTACCAGATCAGTGTCACACTTTCTTCATATCCTTAGGGGGTTGGGTATCATGTAGCCATAGTAAAGAATTCGGTATCAAACATAGTTGGATACTTATTTGCAGATCTGCAAAACTTCTGGCAATTTCACAGCACTTCAGTCATAATTCACATGAATGCAGGGGATGATGTTTGGTTGTCGTGTCTGACTGACAGCGCAGTGCAAGGAGATGTTGGGGCGGAGTACCATTTCGATTCGCATTTTTCTGGATTCATGATATCTGAGGACTAGAAATAAATATTCAGAGACAACTGCTTTAAGTAGTGTTTTGACTTTGTCATGTTTAATATCACGTTACTCGTTTTATGTAATGTTTTAGGCATTATATCATTTATCAACTATCTTAGATCAGTTACTTTTCGCAATTTAAGTTCCACCTGCGACCAGCTAATTATTGCGACGCAGCATTATCGAACATCGCTGAATAACTCATGACAAAAGCATTGCCAACGAACGGTGTGGCATAACTTCGTTACGCGCAATTTCTTGAGAGGATACACCAGTAGCCCCTGTTATCCCTGAAAACGTAAGACTTGTGAGAAAAGCACAGAAACGCACGTGACTGTACTTGAAAAATATTCATGATAGATGTTCTTCTTGAATTAATAAGCCGTTTTCACGTACACTTAAAACAAGTTTTACATTTGTTTCTAGAGCTGAACGGTGTTTTTTGATACTTTTCTTTTTATCTAGTTTTCCAGGAATAGAAATATACGTGTATCTATTTTATAAAATTATGTCAAAATAGTAAGACGAAAGCATACCTCTTTATTCCTCTCCTCAAATGACATTGTACTTGATATAGTCTCGCCACCCTGTGCAAAGGTAGTAGAATAACATTTAATGAATGCAATCATGAAGTTTTACATACATCTCAACTGCAGACTGATATAATCACAGTTAAGAAGACTTAGAAATTGGCTATGTCAAAGTCACGTCGATCAACTAACGCCGACTTCGGTGCGTCCATAATATTAGTGGTGACGAAATAAACGTAACGTAAAAAAGAGAGAATCTGTTTAAAAGGTTACATCGAACAGATTATAAAACAAAACTATGTTGCACATATTTCATTTTTCATACTGAGCACATTGAACAGTTAGTATAAACCCACCATAGGCAAGGCCACTGACCGTTTCAAGTAAGTAAACTTCCAAGTTTTTATTGTTTGTTTTTTTTTCTTCGAAATGTCTTTTTAATGTTTAATATGTTATAAATTTACCTCGGGACGTTACCGTCTTTGAACGGTCGGTGGAAAACATTATGCCACTATGAGTTTAAACCAGGTTCGAAGGTGCGACGATCATATTCTAGGCCCGTTAGAATCTCATTTAAAAATTATGTACAAGTTGCCTCTAACCAACTCATGCAATAGTACTCAAACACACAGAGTTAACAAGCTAATGGCGCTGCCATACAAAAAATAAATTTATCTCTTTTTTTATAACATTATAATTTGTGGTTTGCAAACATAAAACGCAATCAATCGTCCGGCTGCGACCTCCACCCACAACCTACTCTTCTTGCATGAATCTCCGCCCACCTGTTCCTCACCACAGCCGAAAAAAAAAATTTTTATTTAAATGTTATTACTGGTTTTTCATCTATTTAAAAATATTTTAGCGATTCCCTCTAATGACATTTACAAAACACATTTGATAAGATGCCTGATAATAAGAACAAAATTATCTTAAGTATTAATATCCTCCTGGACCGGATGTCATAAAACTCCTGTATACTGTATACATGTACCATACCCACTGTGATAGTTTGATAATACTAAAGTGAAACTTATTCATTATTATTTTATTGTTTACGTTTTTGCTGGTTTGCCTCTCTGGGTCATGCAACCAATACCAACGACCGCAATGGATGTAAGTGCTTGCACTTTGTTGCGTTATCCTTGGTATTTGAAGCATTCCATGGTTATCTCTGCTTCTAAACATTTTATATGATTATTTGTTTTGATAATATCTACTTTTATTGTTCAAATGTATAATATTATGTAAACCATTGTATGTTTCTTATGCCAAAATAAATCTATCTATCTTTTCAAGCGCCATAAACATATTCAATTTTGGAGACATAATTTCGAATGCCCACATTAGATTCTTTTGTCCATGTTCTTGCCGATTTGAATCTAGGTGCTCTTGTATCAGTAATTTCTCATTGTGTACGCATGGCGATGCTTTTAGATCTTTATGTTTTGTGTGCTTTTGCATACAATATTGTTGACTTGACATGCTTGATGGGTAGGTTGAAGTTAGTTGACCAAGACAACTTTTAATTGTTTGTTTATTCGAGAACCCTATTGGGCAAGTGTGAGGTTGGTGCAAACTAGAACCTAGTTTAAACTCACAGTAGCAAGTTGTTTTGCGAATGTCCATTTCAATCGGTAACCATTCGGGTTCATATTTTCTTTAATTGTTTTACTTGTTGTTGTTTTTTTTTTTTTTTGACATTGTTGATGATATAACCTATATCATCTTTTCTTCTCTGCCTGTGTGGGTAGGCTGTGGCTTCTGGATGTGATTACTTAGTATATGCATTTATTCACTTTTTTACACGAAGATGTCGTAGGCTAACTAGGTAAGGTCATAGGCTATCTAGGTAGTTGATAATTATAAAATTAGGGTAACAGGGTACGGGTCTATTTCTTTTATTAACCATTATTAACACTAGGCTAGTTATCTAAGTTGACCCCTTATATTGTAAAATTAACCGCCATTGTGACTGTTATGATTTACAGGCGAATTATTTATTATTTGATATATTTCAGGTATGATTCCGCATGTCTTTCCACTTAACTATTTTATTTAATCTTTTTGTAAATCCGTTTGAAATGTGCATTTTGCCTATTTGATTATTTGGTTGTTTTAGCCACCGTTATCTTACCTTGCCTCTGATATTGTAAAATAAACCGCGATTGTGACTGTTATGATTTACAGGCGAATTATAGAAATATATTATTTGATATATTTCAGTATCGCATTTGCTCAATTTGAACCCACGGCGAAAGAAGGGAAAGATAGACACCCGATCCCGTGACAAAGAAACCATTTAAAAATCAGGAGAATTGCCGATATGAAAGCTGCCCGGTACACTGGACATTATTTTCTGTGGATTCCAATCAATAGCTAAACACCAAATGGACATACAATCATGCGACTTGGTGGGATAATGTTATAGGGGAGTAGATGACCCTATTTGTGTTGATTCAAAAGGTTAATGTCTTTTGAGGTAACGTTGACCATGATTGGACATAAATCTTGTCCGGTATGGTTTTCCATATTATCTTAAACGCGTGAAGTTTATATCGCACACTCGTAAATTTGGTATGGTTGGAAAGAAGATATGTATAGGCATTCAATAAAAAAAGAGTTTTGGAATTTGAGCCAGTACTGACGGTAAAGTAATGTTTTGAAAACTGTAGACCGGACAAGACTTTTGTCCATTAGCATATTTTAGAATGAAACCATTTCAATAAGAAGATCATATTTATTCTCCAAATGTAGACCGTCAAAATTACGTCTGAAAGAAAAAAAAACCCCTATAACCATTTTTGTATTTCTAAAGATATTTTCAAACTTCTTTGGCATACCCTCATGGCGACCTATGAAACATTTTACAGATAAATCACTTTGATTAAATAAAAAAAAATAAATTTCCCAATTTCGAAAAGACAGAAGTGTTAAGACAATTTAGAACGGTAAAAAAAATAGTTACAGCTTAAAAATCCTATTTGCAATCAAACACAAAAACGAAGCATCGCTAAACAAAAACAGTTCAAACGCCCACATGATCAAAATGATACTGACAATATTCAAGATCCTTTAAAATAACTTTTAATTATGAAGAGAGAAATCAACAATTTTATTTTTATCATCCATTTTCGCAACTATTAAATTTAAGGCCAAACAGTACGATGACAACTTCCATAGCACACAACGTGACAGTCTAAAACCATTATCACGAAGGGGCAGCAACGGCGTACCATATTTTTGCATTCATTTATGTAACATTGGGTATGCAAGTACTTAAACGTCCTTTGTTTTATAAACCATATACCTGATTTTGTAGCACGATATCATATTACCTAAGGTTCACTTTGCCTAGTGTGGAAGAAATACGGTTAAAGCACTGTTAACTTATTTCATTAGAAATCGCGATTGATTTCTGATTTGTTGACCATACAAAAGCGCCACCTGTCGTCAGACTTTTTATATAGCGATGTCTCTAGACGTTCGTCAGAGCAGTGTGACACTGATCAATGACAGTAGTCTAGATGATCGATATTCAAGTAATTACAACATACTTGAGAAATAATGTTATGTAATTATATATCTTATAGCGTTATTTCTTGAGTGTATGCGATTGAAAATGCGACTCGAGGGCGCAATCTGTAAGCGCAGTTAAATCACCCATACGAGAAACATACAGAGCATTTGATCGAACAGTATATCGAAAAGGTAATCATGTTTACGAAAATAAATTCAAAATTATGCGTGATTCAATAAAAGCTATTATGGTATAAACAGGTTAATATATTAGAGCTGATATATTTTGATATAGGTCGTCATGTTGACGAAAATTGATTTATTGTTGATTCAGTACAAGCATTGAAGAACTTAAACATAAGTCTTATGCTTCGCAGCTTTTACTGGAAGAAAATAATGTTATAAATGTTACATTTAGCAAGTGATACAGTAATATTAGAACAATCGCGACAAGCCGTCACAATAACTAGCAAACAGTTCGAGAAGTTACGAAAGCACTAACTTGAAGGACTTTTGCAGTCGTCGACTTCTTTATGGAACCGTTGCGAATAGTAGACACATGGAAAGAAAATAAGAAATGAAATGATCACTGGACAAGCATTTATAACGATTTTTGAATTTTGATTAAAAGTGAAATATGCATATCAGAAATGGCCACATCCAGTAATACAGCCTCCCCACACAGCCAAAAAGTAGAGGAGAAGAGAGCATAAATATACAATGATCAGTTTCAAAATAGACGTCAAAACAATTAACGAAAGTGAGAACTCGATGGGTTAACAGCCTTTGAACTGTGTGTGGCAAAACAATTTGCCACTGGTTTTTTTAAATGAAAAATAAACCGAACGTTACAAAATCGATATTGGAGACCACTCACGGATCTGAGAAATGTGAAATGATTAAACTGAACAAAGTCACAGCAAAGTCACAGAACTGACCAATGGAAAGTTAGATATCTGAGCGATGACATATATTATACAACTAAGAACACACATTCAAGCTGTTATTCTTTGACTACTAGTATCCAGTTCTAGTCCTCGGAAATCATGAATCCAGAAAAATGTGAAAGGTAGTGATCCCTTGGTACTGTGCCTGGGTCCCCATACATCGAGCTATCCCAAAGACATGACAGCCATACATCATCCCCTGCATTCATGTGAATAACGATTGAAGTACTGTGTATCTGCCAGAAATCCTTCTTAGCGTCTGCAAATAAGTATCCGACTATGTTTGCTATCCAGTTCTTCACTATGGCAACGTGATATCCTGCCCCAGAAGCATACGCAGTAAGTGTCGCACTGATTTGGTATGTGCCGCTTTTTGGTGCCCGGAATAAACCGTGTCTGTTGTCATAACCTCCGCCTTGGTTGAGTTTAACTGCATCGAAGACAACCCGTTGATTTTCTCCGCAGTGGTCAAAACGATTGCTCAAGGTTGCCATGAAAGCTGGAGTTTCAGAAGTAAGAGCTGCTTTGCTTTGTAGACTACCTTAAATATAAAATTTAAGACCTTGAGTAATAGCAAAATGTTTTGTTTAAAATGCTATGACAAAACAACTAGAGAGCGTCCGTTGCCTCTCTTCGTGTGTTTACTTGAAATTGGCATAATTATATGAAAGATTATTGATTAGCGGATCTTTGGAAATAGATAGGCATATACAGTACGCAGTTATGGACTGCGTGCAAGTAATTAGCTCATAGTGGCAAACATGCTGCGTGGCGAACTGCAAGAATGACACGCCAGTGGCGTGACAACATTGATATTCTTCCATTTTGTTTCAGACCTAGAACAGAGTGTTGACTTCGACGCCAAAACTACCTTCGAGTATTGCGCTAACCAAATAAAGATTATTGTATATTACCGAAATTTAAGAAAAACATGAGAGGGCTTGGAACACTCAGTGCCAAAATATTTTGCCGATGAGGTCTTAAACAGGAACAAGGGTGCATCAACCTTACATTTGCCCCTACAGTTTCTCGTGTGAACTAAACAGCACAAATTGTCTTGATGAATTAACTCACACACACCTCGTTAATGAACGTCTACTTCTGTGGCATTATATACTGCCCCCCTTGCTACCAAACACAAAAGAGATTTAATAATCTTAATTGATCAGGGTTTTTCCCAAAGTTCTTCGTCAATAATTATAATTACTGAATCCTGTCTGTTGCGTCAACTTCTGTTGTAAATATTTATTAAGTATTTTTACCTTTAATGATCTCCTCCATCTGTTGGATTTTGCCTTTATTTGCTTTGACGTCTGCATCGAGTCTGATCAGTAACTCTGTAACGTTGGTATCCGAAACCAGTGGCAGCTCAAGGCTTAAACCGAACACCGTCAACATTAGAAACAAGCGAACCATTATATCCATTGTCGTACTTTGCGAAGTGTAATAAGACTTTGTTGAGTAGACAAGACACAGTGGAGTTCCTTATTAAGTTATTGAACTTTTATGAAAACAGTGTTGCTATATTTCTGCGTATTTAATTTTTCTGTTCCATAAAAATGGCAACACATAAGAGTTCATCCAAATAATGATTAAATTATATGCAATAAAATCAGACAAATTTCTCTTCCCGTATATGTAAGGTTTTATATCACAGGTGCACTCGACTTTTGTTTGTAAAAGATTTGTCTCAAGAAATAATTTATTGTTTGCTTTCATCTTTATCTTAAAGTGTACTTACCTGCTTGAAAATATTGAACTTCGCTATTAGATAAAGACCTGAGTATAAAACTTCCAATTGTAGACCAGTCTGCAGCTGTTAAGTGTTGTGTGTGGGCTGAACAAAGTCTCCCCGTTCTTCACTGCAGTGTGGTTATCAGTTTCAGTTGGTTTAAACAATATTTATTCAAATAAATACACATGTAATAACATTACACTATAAATAAATGTCATGATATGGATTAAAGAACAAGCGAAAACGCTTATATAAACTCTTCTCCATGGGTATTTAAATACAATACATTAAATGTGCGTATATTTGTCCGGTAAATGTGTCATTTAAGAAGTAGGATTAAAGGGAGTAAATTGAATGCATTTGCGAGAAGGAGAGAAGGTAAGTGGGAGCGAGAGAGAGAGAGAGAGAGAGAGAGAGAGAGAGAGAGAGGCGGGGGGGAGAAGGAAGGAAAGAGAGATGCCAAACTCCAGTCCCAGCCCTAGTTCAGAAACCTGCGTGTGGATTGGATATACATCTGTACGTGGTTAAATATTGTAATATTTGCTTCGTATGAATAGTGATCGGACCCAAACAATAGATTGTTTATAAGAGGAGGACATGGGAGGTCATTTAGGTATAATCGTCGTTGGTTTGAGAAGTTCGGACATATAAAGAAATAGTGAGCTGACGTTTCACGATCACCACAGGTACATCCTTTGATGGTAATATGCTATTATTATATACCCATGAATGATTTTAGCATAGTGCATCGTTAATCCGCAAAATTTATACAACTCGTCAGATTAGAGATTCCGTATCATACAATGCCCATTTCCAATTCTTTATTTTGCAGCTTTATGTGTTCGATGTGACGTCATATACTCGGTCACACTAGGTTGTCGTAATTTTCTAGCACATAACGAACTCCAAAATAGGAAATTTCCGTCGCAGTTTTACAATTATTGTTACGGTATTTTTACGCCATTCATACATTTTCTACGCTATTCATAAAATTACTATCGCGTTACTATTTTTATTTCTGCTATTATGTAAATCACGTTTTTGACTAAAATTTTGTTGTTTAGTTTATTTAAATTTGTTTTGAGCGAGAAGGGTATATAATAAAAGGAACATAATGACAGTATGCATTCTGTAGGTTCGTATTATTTCTCGTTGCGTATGTAAACCAAATCACCTTCGGTCTCGCGCGATACTGTTTACATACCCAACTCGAAAAATACGAACCTACAGAACGCATACTGTTATAATATTCCATATATATCAAACCATGCAGAATGTCAATAATTGTGGGTGGTAGTTATAGGCATACTATCCTAACCATCCTTTTGCGGGATACGGATGGTATGTTCTGTGTAAGTCTTTTGAATGGTTTATTAGGCGATGCCGCCGTATTTGTATGGCTTTGAGGCTATTTATACATTTCAGATATCAAGCGTCTGAACGGTTTTCCACCAAACAGATTCTTAGGTTAAGAACTGGTCTCAATCTCATTTTTATGACCGTATGATCGCAGATAGTGAAATGGTCATTGGTTTATCCTTAACATTTTCTCACTATTATTCTATTTCTTCCACTCTTATATACATGTTGATCACGGTCCTTCCTTTAAACAAAACGGTTACCATAAACGACAGTCGTGTAAACGAGGTGACTCTGTATTCCCAATACTTTTAATTTATGCTGCATACATCTGCCCGGCATTTGTAGATACTCAATACTTTCATTTATTTATATTTATCACCGCTGAATTAAAAGAAAATACGAATGTCTTAAGCCATTTATCGGTTGCAGACATCGATAGTTGTTTTTGTTTTGACAAACATACTTTTTCACATCCCCAGTGTTCCATTGATGTTCAAAATAAACCCCGTAAACACGTTAAGGTATTGCTCCGTTCGTCATTGCTGCGACATAGACAAAAAGAAAAAAAAATCTGTCAAACGGCACAATGCAGTTCAATGAAAAGGGTGAAATATGCATATCAGGAATCGCCACATTCAGAAAAAAAACAGCCTCCCCACAAAGTCAAGAAGAAGAGAGGGGGAGAGAGCATGGTTAATAAAATGATCAGTTTCAAAAAAAGACACCACTAACAATAAACAAAAATGAGAACCCGAGGGGTTACCGCCTTGGAACGGTCAGTGGCAAATCAAATTGCCATTGGGGGTTTAAACCATGTTCTAGGGTGCACAAACCTCACACTTGCCCCAACAGGTTCTCATATCACAAAACAAATACAAGTTGTCTTGGTGAAACCACTCCAACCCACTTGTCGGCTCAACAATGTTGCATGCAAAAGCACACAAACATATAAAACATCAGAATCTAATAGCATTGCAAAGCCAAAGGGCGGGTACTCGATGATCTTACCGAGACCAGAGCTCCTGGAGTAAAATCAGCAAGAACACGATGACAGGTATAAAAGAAACAAATCGAGCTTCTAGGTTCTGAAACTTTTCAAAAACTAATACTATAAGTATATGTTTAATTTACATATGCTTACAAAAGTTTGAACAGTAAAATAATAGTTAAACCATAATCCTTAAACTTCTATTTGCAATTTATCTCAAAAAACGAAGCAACACTAACTATTAATTTAAATGTCTTTATGAGCAATAAGCTACTGACAACAATATCTAATATCTATTTGGTCTAACAAATGTGTACAATTTGAGTTATTTGTAAAAGTGTGTTTGACCTTCAATTTGCTGATCGCGAAAACGGATGAACAAAAAACAAAAATCTTCATAATTGAAAGTTCTTTTCAAGGACCTTAGATATTGTTGTCAGTATCATTTCACTTATGTTGGCGTTTGAATGATTGTTTTGTGTTGCTTTGATTTTGTTATTATTTGCAAAATTTAAATTTAAAATGGATTTTTAGGGAATTTTTAGGTCTTACTATTTTTCTTTACTGTTCTAAATTTTCTTAACGTATGTAAAAATAATCATACACTTATAGCATTGAATTGTGCAAAGTTTGATGGAACTGCATCTTGCCGTTTGAGAGATTTTGATATATACCTTTTTTGTCTATGACATAGCAATGACAAACGGACCAATGGCTTACCTTAACATTTACTAAAACATTTGTCTATATTGTTTATTCAGTAATTAATTTAGGTGAATACAAATAAATAAAATAAATAAAACTTATAACTGGCTTACGCCAGAAGATATGTACAAAAATATCATTGGTGCAAACATTGAGTAGACTAAGTACACATGTAACACTATCTTATCCAGTCTATCCTACTTGATACAGTTCGTGGTTACACTTTCCGTTTCGATATGAGTTGGACTGCGATTTGAAACGTGGCTATCACACTCAAATCCAACAATTATAATTCTTGGATTGCAAAAATTAAAGGTCTCTTTATAGCATTTTGCTAGAACTTACTTCAGTGAGAATTGGGGACTGAGCGTCCCAATCTTACTCATTACATAGCTGTGTATTGTTTTTGGGTTTTTGTGCATGTATGGGCTGTACAAAGTCTCCCGTACTTCACTGCAATGTGGTCATCAGTTTCAGTTACATCCTCTGATGTATATGCTAATATCAAACCATGCAGAATGGCAATAATTGTGGGTGGCAGTATATAGACATACTATCCTAACAAGGATAGTGATTGTAGTTGTGAGTTATGAATTATTTTTAAATGCACACCACAATCAAGAATTTTTGAGATTTCTATAAATAATAAACCTGTATTAAGCAGCCACCCAAGAGAATGACAAAAAATAGCTGCTTTACAAAGGTGGCTGTTTAAGACAGGTATAAATTAAAACAAATGGTCAGTTTAGGACATTTTCAAACTGGCTTTTATAGAAAGGTGGTTGCCGAATGCAGGTGGAATTCTAGGGCAGGTTTAAGGTATTTTACTCTACTGACGTAATTACGTCGACTGCGCAGGATTTCGCGCAACAGATTATGAACGTCGTGAACGAAACGGTGGTCTCTAAAATTATCTTTTAAACATCTGGAGTCCGTTTAGGTATACTAAGAACCGTTCATGCAATATATAAAAATACTTTGTCTGTTTAATTTCGGTTGTTTCGCCTACCAGTTCTTTTGCGACATCCCGATGTACCTTAGATTTACCTCCCTTTGTAAGATACTACTTTTCGGTAGTGTAAACAAAAAATGTGTTGGACTGATAAAAATTCTCTTTTCTGAGAACTTTAAAAAGTCTTATGATTGTTCGAGCTGAACAAATCAATAACCGCATATGGCTAGTGCTACGACAGAGCCCGCAACTACGGATTATGCTGATTGTAAGTACAGGATGATAGAATCATCCGGTTTTATTTGTCGAAAGTTTTGCATTTGCCAACAACGGCAAAATAATTTGATAAACTGCTTATTATAGATGTGAATCGATCATGCAGGTTGTCTGAGACAGCCATACGGCACATATAACATTATTTTTCTAAGATTTGATATAGAATTATATTTTAATTGGCTTTGACTGTATATAAGTACTGTAGACTCACATGTTAGATGTCCGGTAACTGGTTCTGTTGCAAATCTCTATCTCTAAAAGATTGTGGAAAAGTCCAAGTATGCTTATAGCCCAGAAGCAGGCAGTAGAGATCCGGATCAGACTGCATGGATGCGTAGGCTGATCTGGATCTACACTGGTCGCACTGGGTCTGTGGGATATACATGTAAGATGAAATCAAATTTTATCTTTGGATTTATAAGATTGGTAAAATGATGTTGCAAAATATACCCCCGGTATATTGTGATAATATTAATAGTCCGGGTTTGTTCCAAATTGCATGTATTGCAACTACATTGAAAACTTGATATAGAACCAATGAAAAGAAGTTGCAGTGAACTTTTGTTGTTCACAGGTGCTATCAAAATATGCATGGATATGTACCCCATTATCAAAAGATATGAGAGTATGAGAAGAAGAAATGCAAATAATATTTCTAAAATGTTATAAATAAATACATTAAATATTATTGGTATGTTAATTTTTTATTAGAATATCACTGTATACTTATAGATAAATTATTCTCAAAATAATAATATCAGCCTGTCAGACAGCACATCTAGATATGATTTGGAAGTTTCTTTTTTATTTTTTAGGTTTGGTCATCTTAACGAGCCCATGAGCTGAAGATGTATTTGTAAGCTGTTCGGTAAAAGTCTTGCAGACAGAAGAGTGGTGTTACTTGGTGATTTCTGAAAATTCCAAAAACAAGCGCATACGGTCATCATGGTTGATGCCTTGTCTGTCATAAAAAGGTATTTCTTTTCAGTAACTTGTAAAATTATTTTATTTCAGTAATGGGCTATATTTCCAGCTGAAAAAATATCATTCTATTCTATTTTGGAGATAAAAAATATCACAAATTATTATTTTTGTAAAAACTGATCTTCTTTAACTGGCAGTTTTAGGCCAAATCACTAAATATCCAGATGAATGCTCTTGTGTGATATTCTGATAATGTTATTGTAAATATTGTTTGAATTTCCCAATTAAATAAGTACATTAGAAACTCAATGAACATACATGCTTAGTGTTATCATGAACAATCATGTTATTATCAAAAGTTATCATTTGTATTTTTCAAAGATTATTGACTATAAATACTTCAGACCAAGAATCTGAGGCCTTCGTACAGCATTAGCAGTGTATTTTGTTTTGAACATATATTTATACAATTTTTAACTTTATTGAACATTTTTCAAATTTATTTGGTTGCTGTGAGTAAAAATTTTAAAAAGTATAATTTTTGAGACAAATTTTGAATGGAAATTGCTTAATTTTACCCTATAAACTCAAACACGTTTTGCAAAAAAGTTCAATCACTGACCTACCCTAATTTTATGATCAAACAACTTCAAAAAGGTTATTGTTAAGAAAAAACTAGGCTAGAGAAAAAGTTTGACATTCGGATTTCAGTAGAGAACTACCTTAAATGAAATATATTTTCGCTCATGCACTTAACAACTTTTCTAAGTATACACCTTCGTACTATATATATACTGGGGCACTACTGGCTTGATAATTGAATTATTGCTCTTCAACTTACAATAAAACATGCAATAAATATTAACTGATTTATTAGTAAAACATTTCAAATTTAAAATGGCAGACAACTGACTGCTCACATTCAATTATTTAGGGTACTGTCACCCACAGAATACAAATTCACATCAGTGAATAAAGAGTATGTCCACCAACAGCGCGTATAACTGCAAGACACATTGATCTCATTGAGCTAATACATTTCTGAGTGACTTCTTTGGGAAATCTTAACCCCTTTTCTGAAGAAGCGCATTTCCAAGTTGGCGAAGAATGCATGATTTGTCCCTCCTGTTACGTACGCCTCTTCCAAGAACAGATATCATATTTTCAATTGGATTAAGATCCGGAATTCTAGCGCACTATGGAAATATTCTGACGGTGCTCACCTCAAGAAAACGTCTGGTGTTCGCCGAACGATGATACGGTGCGCCACCATGGATTAACTGCGTGCACCTATGTGTTTAAAGACGTAGAAGGACAATCGGAACAAGGACTTGTCGCTGTTATTCTTCAGAATTTAAGTTCCCTTGGATTCAAACTGCTGCAGTCCTCTGGTTCATTGACACAACAGCCCACGGCACTATAACTGATCCACCGCGATAAAAATGCTTTTATATTTTCGCGATTTAACCGATTACCGCTGAAGGTGGTCATACTCGTTATTAACTGATATGATGTAAATTTGTTTTCTGTGGGTGTCAGTATTCTAAATGATTTTAAGCAGTCAGTTGTCTGTCATTTTGAATAAGAGAGAGAGAGAGAGAGAGAGAGAGAGAGAGAGAGAGAGAGAGATGCACACAAGCGCCTTCTCCTTCTTCCAAAAAGACCAAGACTGACTAAAACAGATTTGGTTACACATGTGTCTTTTTAAGATGAAAATGTTGAACTGATATAACAGATTATCAATGCGATAACATAGTTTTATCTTGTCTAATATCTTGGATGCTCAGATAAATGAAACGAGACATAAAACAACGTGTACTAAATTCCACACCACCCAACAATACACCAATGGATACATTACGTCGTTTGTTTGTTACACTCTTGATTGTCGGGTTTAGCCTTGGATTGCCGGTGGTTCAGGACCATCAGTCGGATTCCAGTATTCGCGAGTTATTGATAAAACACGAGGCAGAGATCAACGCAAATAAGGCCAAAATCAAACAGATGGAGGACACTTTGACAGGTAAGTAACTTTACATAAACTGCAAAATAATGTTAAAATACACGGAATAAAATTTAAAAAAAATGCTTTTTCCCGAATAATCTCTTGCAGACCCATAGTATATTACCTATCATATATTATCTTATGTAAAGGATTATAAAACAGCTGTATGTTTTGAAAGTTAAAACGTAGCATATTTGTGTAGCTAAAACTCGTTTTATTTTTGCCGTTTTCGTTTGAAATACCAACACGGACCTGAAACTCGTATAAATGTTTTGAAGCAATAACTGAAATAAACAACGTCCTTGAGCAAGAGGCGGATGACACAATAACATTAAATTTAACGCCTTAATCTAACTTTGAAATATGTTCAGTGCCAAACTGTCTGTTACAGGTAGACTACAAGGCAAAGCTGCTCTTTCATCGGAAACATGCTTTTATGGCAACCCTAAGCACTCGATTTGACCATTGCGGAATACATCAAGCAGTTATCTTCGATGTGGTAGAAATCAATCAAGGCGGGGGTTACGACAACAGGCACGGTTTATTTCGGGCACCAAAAAGTGGCACATACCAGATCAGTACGACACTTGCTTCACGTGTTTCAGGGATCGGATATCATGTAGCCATTGTAAAGAATTCGATATCAAACATAGTTGGATACTTATTTGCAGACGGTCCGGAAACCTTCTGGCAAATTCACAGTACTTCAGTCGTAATTCACATGAACGCAGGGGATGATGTTTGGCTCTCGTGTCTGTATGACAGCGCAGTGGCAGGAGATGTTGGGGCGGAGTATCATTACCATTCGCATTTTTCAGGATTCATGATATCTGAGGACGAGAAATTAATATTCAGTTGAAACTGTTTGTTTGGCTTTTCTTATGTTTAATATCACGTCGCTCGTTTTATGAAATGTTTAAGGTATTATATCATTTATCAACTATCTTAAATCAGTTACGTTTTGCAATTTAAGCAGCATAAACATCGCTAAATAATTCATGACAAAGCATTGCCAACGAACGGTGTGGCATACCTCGTTACGCGCATTTCTTGAGAGGACACACCAGTAGCCCCTGTTATCCCTGAAAACGTAAGACCTGTGATAAAAGCACGAAAACACGCGTTACTATGCTTGAAAAACTATTCATGAGAGATGTTCTTCTTGAGTTAATAAGCCGTTTTCACGTACACTTAAAACAGGTTTTACATTTGTTTCTAGAGCTGAACGGTGTTTTTGCTACTTTTCTTTTTTTTCTAGTTTTCCAGGAATGGAAATATACATGCATCTATTTTATAAAATTTAATTTAAAATAGTAAGACGAAAGCATACCTGTGTATTCCTCTCCTCAAATGACATTGTACTTGATATAGTCTCGTCACCCTGTGCGAAGGTAGTAAAATAACATTTATTGTATGCAATCATGAAGTTTTACATACATCTCAACTGCAGACTGCTATTATCACAGTTAAGAAGACTTACAAATCGGCTATGTCAAAGTCACGTCGATCAACTGACGCCGACTTCGGTGCATCCATAATATAAGTGGTGACGGAATAAACGTTACGTAAAAAGAGAGAATCTGTTTAAAAGGTTACATCGATCAGATTATAAAACAAAACTATGTTGCACATATTTCATTTTTCATACTGAGCACATTGAACAGTTAGTATAAACCCACCATAGGCAAGGCCACTGACCGTTTCAAGGAAGTAAACTTCCAAGTTTTTATTGTTTTTTTTTCTTCGAAATGTCTTTTTAATGTTTAATATGTTATAAATTTACCTCGGGACATTATGCCACTATGAGTTTAAACCAGGTTCGAAGGTGCGACGATCATATTCTAGCCCCATTAGAATCTCATTTAAAAATTATGTACAAGTTGCCTCTAACCAACTCATGCAATAGTACTCAAGTTAACAAGCTAATGGCGCTGCCATACAAAAAATAAATTTATCACATTTTTTATAACATTATAATTTGTGGTTTGCAAACATAAAACGCAATCAATCGTCCGGCTGCGACCTCCACCCACAACCTACTCTTCTTGCATGAATCTCCGCCCACCTGTTCCTCACCACAGCCGAAAAATCAAAAAATAATAATATTTTTATTTAAATGATATTACTGGTTTTTCATCTATTTAAAAATATTTTAGCGATTCCCTTTAATGACATTTACAAAACACATTTGATAAGATGCCTGATAATAAGAACAAAATTATCTTAAGTATTAATATCCTCCTGGACCGGATGTCATAAAACTCCTGTATACTGTATACATGTACCATACCCACTGTGATAGTTTGTGGCGGCCGTAAAAAGTCTCCCCGTACATATAGTCAGTACTGTTATCAGTAAATTAACCCGTTACCGATGTCATGCAGTGATTGTTACGTATATCAGGGCAATCCGATCAACGTTTTTTGGCGTTGTCCCGGTTAGCTCAGTTGGTTACGTCGCAGGAATTGCATGGCTAGGCGCTGTCGCCGTGACGTTGCGGGTTCGCTCCCAGCTAGAGACACTATCATTTGAAATTCACAGTAGCGCTATTTGTGCAGTGTGGCGGCCGTAAAAAGTCTCCCCGTACATATAGTCAGTACTGTTATCAGTAAATTAACCCGTTACCGATGTCATGCAGTGATTGTTACGTATATCAGGGCTATCCGATCAACGTTTTTTGGCGTTGTCCCGGTTAGCTCAGTTGGTTACGTCGCAGGAATTGCATGGCTAGGCGCTGTCGCCGGGACGGTGCGGGTTCGCTCCCAGCTAGAGACACTATCATTTGAAATTCACAGTAGCGCTATTTGTGCAGTGTGGCGGCCGTAAAAAGTCTCCCCGTACATATAGTCAGTACTGTTATCAGTAAATTAACCCGTTACCGATGTCATGCAGTGATTGTTACGTATATCAGGGCTATCCGATCAACGTTTTTTGGCGTTGTCCCGGTTAGCTCAGTTGGTTACGTCGCAGGAATTGCATGGCTAGGCGCTGTCGCCGTGACGGTGCGGGTTCGCTCCCAGCTAGAGACACTATCATTTGAAATTCACAGTAGCGCTATTTGTGCAGTGTGGCGGCCGTAAAAAGTCTTCCCGTACATATAGTCAGTACTGTTATCAGTAAATTAACCCGTTACCGATGTCATGCAGTGATTGTTACGTATATCAGGGCTATCCGATCAACGTTTTTTGGCGTTGTCCCGGTTAGCTCAGTTGGTTACGTCGCAGGAATTGCATGGCTAGGCGCTGTCGCCGTGACGGTGCGGGTTCGCTCCCAGCTAGAGACACTATCATTTGATAATACTAAAGTGAAACTTATTAATTATTATTTTATTGTTTACGTTTTTGCTGGTTTGCCACTCTGGGTCATGCAACCAATACCAACGACCGCAATGGATGTAAGTGCTTGCACTTTGTTGCGTTATCCTTGGTATTTGAAGCATTCCATGGTTATCTCTGCTTCTAAACATTTTATATGATTGTTTGTTTTGATAATATTTACTTTTATTGTTCAAATGTATAATATTATGTAAACCATTGTATGTTTCTTATGCCAAAATAAATCTATCTATCTTTTCAAGCGCCATAAACATATTCAATTTTGGAGACATAATTTCTAATTCCCACATTGATTCTTTTGTCCATGTTCTTGCCGATTTGAATCTAGGTGCTCTTGTATCAGTAATTTCTCATTGTGTACGCATAGCGATGCTTTTAGATCTATATGTTTTGTGTGCTTTGGCATACAATATTGTCGACTTGACATGCTTGATTGGTAGGTTGAAGTTAGTTGACCAAGACAACTTTTAATTGTTTGTTTATTCGAGAACCCTAATGGGCAAGTGTGAGGTTGGTGCAAACTAGAACCTAGTTTAAACTCACAGTAGCAAGTTGTTTTGCGAACGTCCATTTCAATCGGTAACCATTCGGGTTTATATTTTCGTTAATTGTTTTACTTGTCGGTGTTTTTTTTTTGACATTGTTGATGTTATAACCTATATCATCTTTTCTTCTCTGCCTGTGTGGGTAGGCTGTGGCTTCTGGATGTGATTTCTTAGTATATGCATTTATTCACTTTTTTACACGAAGATGTCGTAGGCTAACTAGGTAAGGTCATAGGCTATCTAGGTAGTTGATAATTATAAAATTAGGGTAACAGGGTACGGGTCTATTTCTTTTATTAACCATTATTAACACTAGGCTAGTTATCTAAGTTAACCCCTTATATTGTAAAATTAACCGCCATTGTGACTGTTATGATTTACAGGCGAATTATATATTATTTGATATATTTCAGGTATGTTTCCGCATGTCTTTCCATTCTTAACTATTTTATTTAATCTTTTTGTAAACCCGTTTGAAATGTGCATTTTGCCTTTTTGATTATTTGGTTGTTTTAGCCACCGTTATCTTACCTGACCTCTGATATTGTAAAATAAACCGCGATTGTGACTGTTATGATTTACAGGCGAATTATAGAAATATATTATTTGATATATTTCAGTATCGCATTTGCTCAATTTGAACCCACGGCGAAAGAAGGGTAAGATAGACACCCGATCCCGTGACAAAGAGACCATTTAAAAATCAGGAGTATTGCCGATATGAAAGCTGCCCGGTACACTGGACATTATTTTCTGTGGATTCCAATCAATAGCTAAAGACCAAATGGACATACAGTCATCCGACTTGGTGGGATAATGTTATAGGGGAGTAGATGACCCTATTTGTGTTGATTCAAAACGTTAATGTCTTTTGAGGTAACGTTGACCATGATTGGAAAACTGCTTTCCGATCATAATTACTGAATGATAACATTCAGTAAGTATAATCGGAAACCAGTTTTCAAATCATGGTCAACGTTATACAACCTTAGAAATATACTCATGGACACAAATCTTGTCCGGTATGGTTTTCCATATTATCTTTAGAACGCGTGAAGTTTCTATCGCACACTCATAAATTTGGTATGGTTGGAAAGAGGCATTCAATAAAAAAAGAGTTTTGGAATTTGAGCCAGTACTGATGGTAAAGTAATATTTTGAAAACTGTAGAGTGGACAAGACTTTTGTCCATTAGCATATTTTAGAATGAAATCATTTAAATAAGAAGATCATATTTATTCTCTAAATGTTGGCCGTTTTGGATCAAAATTACGTCGGAAGAGAAAAAATTTGCCCTACAACCATTTTTTGTATTTCTAAAGATAACTTCAAAATTCCTTGGCATACCCGCATGGCGACCTAAGATTTACAGTTAAAAAAAATCCCAATTACGAAAAGACAGAAGCGTTAAGAAAATTTAGAACAGTAAAGAAAATAGTTACAGCGTGAAAATCCTATTTGCAATCAAACACAAAAACGAAGCATCGCAAAACAAAAACAGTTGAAATGACACATGATCAAAATGATGCTGACAATATCCAAGATCCCTTAAAAGAACTTTTAATTATGAAGAGAGAAATCCACAATTTTATTTTTGTCATCCATTTTCGCAACCATTAAAGGCCAAACAAACTTTTACAATTATCTCTTACTCAAAAGGTCCAAAATACAGAATTCCATCGGACATCGACTTTAATACATGTCGTGCGGAAATTGCAGAGTCTTTAAACTCTTTTTGCAATAAATGGTGTAAACGAGAACATGCTGAGCCTAATGCTCTTTCAAACTGGAAAAAACAAATATTCAAAATAATTGACACTCGTATATCCTTCTATAAAAGAAACAAAGCTTTACTACCACCTCGACCTCGTTTTAACTTTCGTCATTTGAAAAAGGGTATTCAAGATTTTCACAACAAATTTGTTTTAACACCTGCTGATAAGGCTTCAAATAATGTTATTATAGTGTGACGTATACACTATATTAATGTTCAAACTGAAGAGCTGAATAGCACTAATGCTTATACACTGACTTCTTCATCTGAGAGTGATATTGTTACTGCACACACTCTACAAATTACAAAATTTAGAATCAGTGTTGAGCCTAAACAAGACAAAGTACCTACTATGTATTGGTTGCCTAAAATGCACAAAACACCGTACAAAGCAAGATTTATCGCTAACTCTAGTTCTTGTACAACAACAAAGTTATCCGTGCTCTTAACATCTTGTCTAACAGCTATAAAAGAACATGTAATTAGGTATTGCGAAAAAGTTTTTGAAACTACTGGCAAAAATTTATTTTGGTCTATAAAAAATTCAAATGACGTTTTGAAGAAACTTAAATCAAATAATTTTCAGGCGTTCTGTTTGTCTACATATGATTTTTCTACCTTGTATACTTCTCTCCCTCATAATTTAATAAGAGACAAGCTAACCAGTCTCATTGAAAAAACTTTTGCTAGAGAAAATAAAACATTTATTGCTTGTAATGAACATAGGGCATTCTTTACAGATGGTTCTTATGATAATTATACTTCATGGACCTGTCAAGACCTTATCCAGGCGCTCACATTTTTATTGGATAATATTTATTTGAGATTTGGTACATCTATTTATAAACAAGTAATAGGCATTCCAATGGGTACTAATTGTGCACCCCTTGTTGCTGATCTGTTTTTATACTGTTATGAAAGAGATTTTATGTTATCTCTTTCTACCGAACATCAAGATGATATTATTACAGCTTTTAACAACACCTCGAGGTACCTTGATGATTTATTAAATATAGATAATAACCATTTTCCATCACTGGTTAATAAGATTTATCCTAAAGAACTACAACTTAATAAAGCGAACACTTCAGAAAAGCAAGCAAACTTCCTTGATTTAAATCTATCCATCGAAAATGGTTACGTCACTACTAAAATTTATGATAAAAGAGATGATTTTAATTTTAATATAGTAAATTTTCCGTTTCTAGACGGCGATGTTCCTCGTGCAACTTCTTACGGGGTTTATATCTCTCAGCTTGTTCGCTTTTCAAGAGCTTGCAATGATGTGAATGATTTCAATGAACGTAATCTTTGCATTACAGAAAAACTTTTAAAACAAGGTTATCGGTATCACAAATTAAGGAAAACCTTTTGCAAGTTTTATCGCCGATATCCAGATCTAATTCATAAATACAGCTGCAGTTTAAAATCACTATTGCAACAAGGAATTTCACAGCCAGTTTTTTATGGAGATTTAATTTATAAACTTAAGAAGATAAAAGGCGATAGTAATTTCTCCCGGTTATTCGTAAAAACCATCTGTAAATTTAAAAAGAAAGGTTACCAACATGATATTTTACAGCGCTCTGCAGGCCTGGTGATTAACCCATCTACAGTTGATCATTATGCTTACCTCTTTGGTTGCACGACGGTGGCAGGGGTGTAAGAGTTTATGAAGGTTTATGGGGAAATCTTTTCTTTAAAGAACCTAGAAGCTCGATTTGTTTCTTTTATCCCTGTCATCGTGTTCTTGCTGATTTTACTCCAGGTGCTCTGGTCTCGGAAAGATCATTGAGTACCCGCCCTTTGGCTTTGCAATGCTATTAATTCTTATGTTTATATGTTTGTATGCTTTTGCATGCAACATTGTTGAGCTGATAGGTGGGTTGGAGTTATTTCACCAAGACAATTTGTACTTGTTTTGTGATACGAGAACCTGTTGGGGCAAGTGTGAGGTTGGTGCACCCTAGAACCTGGTTTAAACCCCCAGTGGCAATTTGTTTTGCCACTGACCGTTCCAAGGCGGTATCCCCAAAGGTTCTCTTCTTCGTTAATTGTTTGTGGCGTCCTATTTTAATTGACATACGTATATAAAACATGCACTCTCTCTCTTCCTCTCTTCTTTTTCGCTGCGTGGGGAGGCTGTGTATTTTGAGTGTGGCGATTCCTGATATGCATATATTACCTTTTTACTGTATACATGTGTTAGACAAGATGATCTTACTAATAGATATTGTTGTTAGCAACTCATTACTCAGGAAGGCATTTAAATTGATGTTTTGTGTTGCTTTGTTTTTTTGTGTTTGGATGCAGAATTTAGGGTTTTTTAGGTCAATCTTTTTTCATTGCTGTTCTAATTTTTCTTAACGTATAAAATTAAACATACATTAATAAGATTTATTTATGCAAAGTTTGATGGAACTTTATTGTTTTCATCAGGAAGATTTTGATGTTATTCTCTTTGTTATCACAGTACGATGACAACTGCCATAGCACACAACGTGACAGTCTAAAACCATTATCACAAAGGGGCAGCAACGGCGTAGCATATTTTTGCATTCATTTATGTAACAGTGGGTAGGCAAGTAATTTAACGTCCTTTGTTTTATAAACCATATACCTGATTTTGTAGCTCGAAATCATATTACCTAAGGTTCACTTTGCCTAGTGTGGAAGAAATACGGTTAAAGCACTGTTAACTAATTTCATTAGGAATCGCGATTGATTTCTGATTTGTTTACCATACAAAAGCGCCACCTGTCGGTCAGACTTTTTATGTAGCGATGTCTCTAGACGTTCGTCAGAGCAGTGTGACACTGATCAATGACAGTAGTCTAGATGATCTAGATCTAGACTACTGATATTCAAGTAATTACAACATACTTGAGAAATAATGTTATGTAATTACATGTATATGTCTCATAGCATTATTTTCTTGAGTGTATGCGAATGAAAAAGCGACTCCAGGGACCAATCTGTGAGCGCAGTTTAAATCACCCATACGAGAAACATACAGAGCATTTGATCGAACAGTAGACTCTATGTCGAAAAGGTTATCATGTTTACGAAAATAAAATTAATTTAAAATTATGCGTGATTCAATAAAAGCTATTATGGTATAAACAGGTTAATATATTAGAGCTGATGTATTTTGATATAGGTCGTCATGTTGACGAAAATTGATTTATTGGTGATTCAGTACAAGCATAGAAGAATTTAAACATCAGTCTTATGCTACGCCCTATATAAGCAGCTTTTACTGGAAGAAAATAATGTTATAAATGTTACATTTAGCAATTGTTACAGTTATATTAGAACAATCGCTAAAAGCCGTCACAATAACTAGCAAACAGTTCGAGAAGTAACGAAGGACTTTTGCAGTCGTCTACTTCTTTACAGAACGGTTGCGAATAGTAGACACATTGAAAGAAAATAAGAAATGTAATAATCACTGGACAAGCATAACGATTTTTGAATTTTGATTAAAAGTAAAATATCGGGAATGGCCTAATCTAGTAGATATAGCCTCCCCACACAGCCAAACAGTAGAGAGGAGAAGAGAGCATGGATATACAATGATCAGTTTCAAAATAGACATCACAAACAATTAACGAAAGTGAAAACTCGATGGCTTTCCGCCTTTGAACACAACACTTTGCCAATGGGTTTTTTCAAGTGTGACCCAAAATGCAAATATATAGAAGGTTATAAAATCGATAGTGGAGACCAGTCACGGTTCTGAGAAATGTGAAATGATTAAACTGAACAAAGTCACAGCAAAGTCAAAGAACTGACCAATGGAAAGTTTTATATCTGAGCGATGACATATAAACAACTACAAAACACACATTCAAGCTGTTATTCGTTGACTACTAGTATCCAGTTCTAGTCCTCGGAAATCAAGAATCCAGAAAAATGTGAAAGGTAGTGATCCCTTGGTACTATGCCTGGGTCCCCATACATCGAGCTATCCCAAAGACATGACAACCATACATCATCCCCTGCATTCATGTGAATAACGATTGAAGTACTGTGTATCTGCCAGAAATCCTTCTTAGCGTCTGCAAATAAGTATCCGACTATGTTTGCTACCGAATCCTTCACTATGGCAACGTGATATCCCGCACCTGAAGCATACGCAGTGAGTGTCGCACTGATTTGGTAGGTGCCAGTTTTTGGTGCCCGGAATAAACCATGTCGGTTGTCATAGCCTCCGCCTTGGTTGAGTTTTACTGCATCGAAGACAACACGTTGATTTGCTCCGCAGTGGTCAAAACCATTGCTTAAGGTTGCCATGAAAGCCGGAGTTTCCGATGAAAGAGCTGCTTTGCCTTGTTGTCTACCTAAAAGATACAGAATTTAGACACATGAGTATTACATGTAGCAGTGGCCAAAAGTTGATTTTTTAATACAAAGCGATGGCAGGATTGCCGGCACGACTTGCCTTTCTTCGTGTGTGTACGTGTAATTATAATTATAGCATTATAACCAAATTCATTGAAAAGTTTATCGGCGTATGGTGCATGCAGTTTCTTAATTCTATAATGCAGTCATACATGTCATGTGGCATCGATGTTAAGGTATTTACCGTTAATTGTCTCCTCCATCTCTTGGATTTTGACTTTATTCGCTTTGACGTCTGCATCGAGTCTGTTCAATAACTCTAGAACGTTGGTGTCCGAATCAAGTGGCAACCCAAGGTTCAAACCGAACACCGACAACAATAGAAACAAACGAACCATTTTATCCATTGTCGTATGTTGCGTAGTGTAATAAGAGGATTTTTGTCAAATTTTTGTTATCGTTGTATCCAAGACACAGTACAGTTCTTTATTTCTGCTATGTTATGGTAAATATTTTGAGCTTTTACTCAACACTGTTGCTATATAATGTCTGCGAATTTAATTTCCTGTTCAATAAGAATTTGAAACAAGTGTAGGTTCATCCAATTAAAAAGTTAATATTACATGTATATACACATGCGCTGAA
The DNA here is from genome assembly GCA_038501625.1 of Corbicula japonica. Lineage (NCBI taxonomy): Eukaryota > Metazoa > Mollusca > Bivalvia > Venerida > Cyrenidae > Corbicula > Corbicula japonica. The sequence continues at coordinate 32,728 of JAZAYU010001067.1, read as the reverse complement.
CGGCAAATTTCTCTTCCTGTTTGTGTACGGTTTTATGTGACAGATTTGAAGTCAACTATTGTTTTGTGAAAGATTTTCTCTCGATAACAAAACAAACTAAAATTCATTATTTGGTTTCGTGCTTCTTTTCAACGGATGCAGTATTAATACAATACACACACATATACAAAACTTCGCTTGAAGATATGAACCCAAGATCATAAATCTGTGACTGGAGTTCAATCTCAAATCATAAGCATCACATAATTGTAATGGAAATTAAAATAAGTGTAGGACAAGATTATTCATACTGATATGCAATATGTTTTGGAATTAGTCTGTAGCAGTGTATAGAATATTTAGTGTATGCCTGGCAACCAACAGCAAACAGTAAAAGTAAAATATGCAGATCAGGAATAGCCACACACAGAAACACAGCAGCCCATCGCCCAGCACCCCCCCCCCCCGCCCAACACACACAAAAGTCAGATGAAACACAGCCGCCCATCGCCCAGCACCCCCCCCCCCCCCCGCCCAACACACACAAAAGTCAGATGAAACACAGCCGCCCATCGCCCAGCAACCCCCCTCCCGCCCAACACACACAAAAGTCAGATGAAACACAGCCGCCCATCGCCCAGCACCCCCCCCCCGCCCAACACACACAAAAGTCAGATGAAACACAGCCGCCCATCGCCAAGCACCCCCCCCCCCCAACACACACAAAAGTCAGATGAAATACAGCCGCCCATCGACCAGCACCCCCTCCCCCCCCCCCGCCCAACACACACAATAGTCAGATGAAACACAGCCGCACATCGCCCAGCACCCCTCCCCACCCAACACGCACAAAAGTCAAATGAAACACAGCCGCCCATCGCCCAGCATCCCCCCCCCCGCCCAACACACACAAAAGTCAGATGAAACACAGCCGCCCATCGCCCAGCATGCCCCCCCCCCCACCCGCCCAACACACACAAAAGTCTGATGAAACACAGCCACCAATCGCCACGACTCATTATGTACACTCTATGAGCTGTTTACTAATGACTCTAATGTATATTGTATTGTTTTTATACCGTGATATTATCTAAGGTAGTACATGTATGCAAAACCAAAAAAAAATAACAAAAATATCTTTAACTTTAAAAGCCACTAAACACGACAAATATGAAGAAATATTGCAGGCTCGGTTGAATTGAGCCTGTTCATGGGCAGTTATTTAAATGAATATTATTTCAGTATAAATAAACATGATTACTTATGTTTATGCTTGCTTCTGTCCCTATGTTCAGCTGAATGCTATGATGACACTATTACTTATAAAACAGCAACTATGGCAGAAACTTTATCGCGATTAACGTACAAATGTATTAACGATTAAACGTAAAAGACCAAAGTACCCCTGACACAGAACGAGCTTAGCATAGATATTTTATATATGGACCACAATGAAATGTACGGAAGATCTTAGTCCTACATTAAGAAATCTAGTTGTTGGAAAGTGAGCACAGTTTTAGAATTGACCAATAGAAAGTTTGTTATCTGACGTTGGATCTTGTTCTCAAAGGTAAGAGCGAGGTCATAAAAGCATCTAGAAATAATCACTGATTACTCGTATTTAGTTCTAGTCTTCAGATATCATGAATCCGGAAAAATGCGAATGGTAGTGACCCGGATAGTTTGAACCTGGGTCCCCGTGCATCGAGCTGTCAGCCAGACACGAAATCCACACATCATCGCCGACATCCATGTGAATTATGACCGAAGTGCTGTGTATCTGCCAGAAGTTTTGCTGACCATCTGCAAATAAGTATCCAACTTTGTTGGCTATTGAATTCTTCACTATGGCCACGTGATATCCTGCGCCAGATGCATACGAAGTGAGTGTCGTACTGATCTGGTAGGTGCCAGTTTTTGTAGCTTACAAGTATGTTGTTTAAATTATTGTAAATAGATATTAGAAAAAAAAATATTTTAGTTCGTCAAATAGCAACACATCTTTCTTTGTGAACTTAAGAACAAGCTTTCTCCTGAACAGAATGGGGGCAAAGGATACATAGATACTAAGAAAAAATGTCGATTAATGTTATATCTGTATGGCAAATACAATTTCTGATTAGTTCTATGTTAAGATTTGAGTCAGGTAAACCGAACAACAGTATGCTTGTGTAACTTTTACAATTGTTTGGATTATTTTAATTTTCTACTTGACAATTTGGCTATTCTGACTGTTTCGCTTATCGGAGGTGCTTATAAAATGTGTGACTGTTAACACCACTGTTTTATCCGGTAAGCTTAATAGGTAGCGTAATTGGCATTGCATGGCTAGGCGAGGTCGCCGTACGGGTTCGTTCCCCAGTAGGGGCAATATCATTTGCACAAAAACTGTTTTCTAAAAACATTAAATAGAAAAAGATCTATAGCGATAATAAAAAAACAACATAAAAAATAAAACTCTTGATTTTATTATATTATTTGATCAATATATTTGCTTTACATGAGCGACCATACGACTTAAAACTCTCATGCTGTTTGTGTTAAGCTAATTCATTTATATTTGTCGTTTTTCCAAATATTTTTGTACAGTGTATTAATTTCTTGTTTTTCTTGAATAATTCATGCATTTTAACTTCTTATAAACTTCTGTTGGAAATATTAAGGAAAATAACTACCTGTCAAAGTGTCCTTCAAATGTTTAATTTCGGCCTTATTGGCGTTGATCTCTGCCTCCAGTCTTGCCAGTAAGCCTAACTGACGAACGCTGGTGTCGGACTGCTGATCCTCAGCAAGTGGCAATCCATGGCTTAAACCGACCACCAACAATGTCACAAACAAACGACCTAATGCTTCCATTGCGAAAATTTTGCTTGGTGTGACGATCTTATAAAAAGATGTTAAATTGTATGTCCTGTTTGCTTTATCGGGATAACCAAGTTGTTAGACAAGGTAAAACAATTTTATTGATTTAGATCATCTTAAAACGTTTAAGGCCATTGATTTTTCAGATTTATCAGTTAAACTTTACTAGTCCCCGATTTTTATCAGTCTTTTTACAATTGAATATTCGGCAAGTCTTATACATGTTAAATTTTAAGAAAGTTTTAAATTGACTTAAAGCGGTAGATCTGTAACGCCGCATAATAATGCTACTCGGGGAACATTATGCTTCGCATGAAAGACCGTAATACGTTCCCTCTTGAAAGGAAATGCATAATTTATTGTCCACGCTGCCTAGCCACGGATTCAAAGATACTAAGTATTTACACAAGTATATGTATTGTGTGCAATGACTTTCAAATACAGTAATTGATAACATCATTGGTAAACATGTCGAGGGCTTAGTGCGAAACTATTCTATCTGCATTTTAGAAAACTTTTCAGGAGAAGCAAAAAAACTGTTTTATTTTGTTAAAACTAAATAAAAATTAAAGTTATCCACAAATGTTTTTCAAATTTTATGTTTACATGTAACCAGGTGTAAATTTTCAAAAAATATTTTAAGAAAAAAGTTATTTTGCTGAAAATGTCAAATAGAATACTTTTGCGCTGACAAATGGGTCTACTGGACTATAAATCTTAGAGCGAAACTATTCTATGTGAAAAATAATTTTTTTTTCTTTTAACAAGTAATTGAATTATTTTATGTAAATCTGAGTTAGTTAATTATATTTCTGCAATAATTTGAAAATATGTCACATAGAATAGTTTCGCACTGAAATTTCAAGTGGCATGTCTTGTTTTTTTCAGTGCGAAACTATTCTATGTAACACTGACGTGATGCTTTTACAGTATTTTTTGACAAATTATTACCATAAAAAATGTGATAAGATGTTATCATGTTGTTTTTAAATGAAAAGTTTTATATAGGTAAAGTAAATATGAAGCAAATTTTTTATTAGCATTTATTTAATTTTTTTTTATCTTTTGTTTATTATTAAATTCCAACATCAATGTATAATATGCTCAATACCAAAGATAGTAGACATGTTTATTTTTTTTAGATCTTTCACATTTAAATAGAATGTTCAAGTTGATTGATGTGCAACTCTTGGTAATACTGTGTTGGATTGATACATTAGCAAAATAAAGACTGGCCATGATCAATGCCTTTATTTATTTAAAAACTAAGGGTGTAATTGAAAGCCATACACAGTATGTGTAAGTAATCTAAACATTTTTTAAAATCCAAAATAGCCTAGTGCTTATTGTGTCAGACAAGGAGGGTAAAATAATATAGTTATTAGATTCAATAAATGACATTGTCTTTGATTTTATATAGAATGGCTTAGAGGAAGACTTGTGAGAAATAATCTCCTAATGCCACAAACTTCTCCCAAGGGAGAAGTTTCCCTATACATTTCATACAAATAGCTTAAGTCAAAGGTAACTTATCCCAATATTTGAAAAAAACTTCTCCCTGTTCTGACAGTCCAAGCCGATCCCTGCCTTATATCCCATGTCCTACCACAGTAGAACCAGATCAGACTACATATCAATGATGTCACATCTAGGTATACACTGTTCGCTTTTTAGTCCGAATAAGCTAATGAATCTAAAAGCAATTTAGTCTTTAGATCCTGATCATACTGCATGCATGTGCATGCTCATCTGGATTTACACTAATGCAAATGCAGTTTATGCCTGTCTAGGCTGTCATATCCACTGAGTAGAAGGTTAAAGTTCAATTTACCTTTCATCAGCATTATCTATTTAACATCTAACTTGTACTTTATATGATATAACTAAATATCATATTATTCATATATTACAGTACTGTGGTTCTCCACTGATGTTAACTCAAGATTTGAAAAATGAGTCTTACACTTTTTTTGTCCTTGATTTTATTTCTTTCCTCATGGATTCAGTAACAAAAACAAACTATCACCTCAATCAAATGAGATAATAAAATTATAATGATTATTAAATCACTATTTATCTCTTTAAATTAAAAATAACTGACATGTAAATAATTTAACTGAAACGGCTTGCTTTTGTGTTGGATATTTTTTACTTTTACATAAAAATAACTAAAAATAATACACATGCTCCTAAACAACCTCGGTATAAGCGCTTGGACTGCTAGACACCGAAAGACTGGAGACTTTTGACTGGATCAGAGCCTACTGCTACTATTAGCAGCTCATCTGTTATTTGTATTAGCTCTTCAAAACCTTTTTCCACTTCTACCTGTTCTTTTATGAAAACAAACATAAATTTTGGAAAAAGTAAGTGCTTTTCTGTTATCGATGGTAATAATTTGAAACTTATGTAACACTAATTAAATATTTTGATTCAAGAAGTATCTCGGCAAAATATTTAGATGCATGACTGTTCATATTTATTTCTTTAACCCTTTCCTCCATAAATACACCTTTATTGCAAGGGCGAACAGTTTAGATCCAGATCACCCGGTACATCCGTGTCATCTGATCAGGATCTAAACTATTGGCTTTTTGATTCATTAAATTATTTCACCAAAATGTGACCAGTGCAGATCCTGATTATAAGGCATGGGTGTGCCGGCTGATCTGGATCTACACTGGTTGCACATGCGTCAAAATGCGTATTTATGGAGAAAAGGGTTTAAACATCTTGTCATATTTATAAATGAAATGCCTATACAACACAAACAAAATTCCATGGAATAGCAAAAAATATGAACACACAAGAAATCATAAATCACTTTTGGTTTATTAATTTACAAAACAGTTAGTTGAAAAATCATTAAAACATTTTAGTGCAAATCCAGTCACTTCAGTATTGCAGTATTGAAGGTCAGTTAATACTATTTGCAAAATATGAAAATTAATGATTTAATGCATTTCCTTCAGAATATTGACCAATTTAAATATCAATAAAAAGAAAGTGAAAATATATGAAATAGTAACAAAAAAGGAATGGAGTGGGGTGCAACAATCATTTGGAGCAAATCATTAGGGTCAAAAGAATTGAAATGCCATTGGAGTGGAATCGGATTGGAATTTGAGTGGTTAAAAGTGATAAGCTGATACAGCAGATAACCAACCGGAGCAGGATCAGCAAAATTGTTCATTTCAGGATTTTTAGTACTGTTTATCTAGAAAAATACTCATTTTTACTACAATATGAGTACCTTAACTGAAGTTTTATTGATTGGTACATGTAACTTTAAAAGACAGACATACATAAGGCTCATGGAATATTAAATGAGTGTCTTCTCTACCATACTACATGTACCATTGTTAATTCTTTCATGTATATTAGGTAGATTATGTATTCATATTGAACCAGGAGTACTTTTATGCCACTTGCTTTCTCATTATGTAATTATTTTAACCTTTCTACCTAACGGTATTTAAAACATTGCAAAACAAATCATTTGTGCTAAAATGAACAACTAGGAAGCAACTGCTTCTGTTTAAGTTCTAAAAATTAGGTTTCTTGAAGATTTCTTTTTAATTTATTAACTTTTACATTACTTTTCATATGCCAGAGACAATATCAATAATCATAAGCAAAATATTTTTTGGTTTTATTAACAAAAATGTCACATAGAATAGTTTCGCACTTAACAAAAAGACCAAACGTCAGATAGAATATTATGACCAATTTCTCTTTCCAAAGTAATTTTTTAGAAAATCATTTAATACTTTTTACAGGACATGTGTCATGTCTTGGTGTATCCTTTTCTGCAAAAACATGATTTTTGGAAAAAATGTCAGATAGAATAGTTTCGCACTAAGCCCTCGATGTATGAGAAGACTTTTCAGCCGCCACACGGCACAATCAACGTTGATGTGATACTTATTAAATAGATGAAACACGAACTCTAAAAGCCACTGAACAAGGCACATGTCAAAATATCACTGGGTCGGTGCTTTGTTCCCGCTGCCTAATGTAAATCTTCCTTTTTAGATTGTGAAAATATTGGGTTAATAATTCACAGTCAAATTGTTCGCTTTTCTAGAGCTTGTAGCAATGTTTAAGATTTTAATGAACGTAATCTTTGCATATCATAAACGCTTTAAGAACAGGGTATTGCATTAAAATAAACATTTTGCAAATCAGAGATATTTTTCAACCGGTGTTATATAGAGATATCAAAAATAAATAAAAGAAAATTAAAGGCAATTATAATAATTTCTCCACGTTTTTTCTGAAACAACATCTGTAAATTCAAAAAGAAATGATACTAAAATGAAATGATACTAACATGCCATTCTACTTCATTCTGCATGCTTGGTGATTATTCCATCAATAGTTGATCGTTATGCTTACCTCTTGGTTTGCACGACGGTGACGGGGGTTTTAGAGTATATGGTGAGAGAGGTATAGAGCGAAATCTTGTAAAAGAACCTAGAAGCTCGATCTATTTATGTTATTCCTGTCGGCGTGTTCTCGCTCAGTAGAATAAAGGGGCTCTGATCTCCTTGAGTAACCACATTTTTTATTGAAAATGCTATAAGTTTCTAATGTTTAACATGTTTGTATGCCTTTGTATGCAACATTGATGAGTTTATGGGACGGTTGGAGCTTATTGACAAAGAAAACATGTAGTACTTGTTTGTTATATGAAAACCCGCTGAGTTTATGCTCCCTAGAACCTGGTTGAAAAACCCAGAGGCAACATTTTTACTACTGACATTTCCAAAGAGGTATTCCCCTTGGTTCTGCTTTCTTTGTGGTGTCTAATTGAAATCGATGATTTGATAAACCCACGCTCCCTTTTCCTCTTTCCTGTTTTGGCCGCGTGTTTCTGGTTTTGGCGATTCCTGATACGCTTATTTCACCTTTTTTTCAAACTGAAAAAATACCGCCTTTACCCGCATTTTTTAGTTGAATCTCCCACCGTTTCATGAACAAATGTTATCTAAATTTACGCATTTTTTATTCTTTTTAAATTTTGTCTCAGCATCTCATTTTTATCCACAGTAAACCTTCCGTAGAAGTCTGCTGCCGTTTTCTCATTCAAAGACGTATTTTTGTTTGGAATGTCGAACGTTAGCTAATGGTACAAACGCATTCTCAACATCGACAAGTTTATCGTACCACGTACCTAAATATGCAACAACAACAGCTACATCTTCTACCTCTGCTTCTACGTAATATAAGCAACAGCGTTTGTAATAACTAATACTTATTCGATGCCACCTTTTCACATTATATTTAAGCACCGATTCTAGTTGTAATACTTATTTTAATAGTAACACATACTCCATCTGCTACTTATCTTAGATGGCATTTTTGTTTCCTTTACTTAAGGTAAGTATTTCATGGTTATTTAGCTTAACAGGTACTAGGTTATTGATTATAAGGAAAATAGGACCACCCAGCGATAGCCAAATTGCAGCAAAACGATTAAATCAGGAGTCTCGCAACATAGCCGTTCCTTCATTAGTCTCGCTGCAAAGCGATTGAATCGGGAGTCTCGAAGAATAACTATTCAGTCGGGGGTCTCGAAGCATAGCGATTCTTTTGGGAGATTCGCTGCTTAGCGATTCAATCGGGGATCTCGAGGCTGGCGATGCAATCGGGATTCTCGCTGCATAGCGATTCAATCGGAGGTCACGCTGCATAGCGATCCAATCGGGAGTCTCGAAGCATACCGATTCAATTGGGAGGCTCGCTGCATAGCGATTCAATCGGGAGTCACGCTGGATAGCGATCCTATCGGGGGTCTCAAAGCATAGCGATGCAATCTGGAGTCTCGCAGCATGCCGATTCAATCGGGAGTCTCGCTGTATAACGATTAAATCGGGAGTCTCGAAGCATAGTGGTCCAATCAAAGCATACCGATTTAATCGGTAGGCTAGCTGCATAGCGATTCAATCGGGAGTCTCGCAGAATAGCGATTCAATCGGGAGTCTCGCAGCTTAGTGGTCGAATCACAAGTCTCGCGTTCCAATCGGGAGTCTCAAAGCATACCGATTCAATCGGGGGTCTCGAAGCATTGCTATTCAATCGGAAGTCTCGCTGCATAGCTATATAGTCTAGAGTCTTGGGCATAGCGATTTACTCGGGGGTCTTGAAGCATAGAGATTTAATCGGGGTCTCGCACCATAGTATTCAATCCTGGACCAGAGTCTTGCAGCTGAATGTTTGCGGTCAGTAAACACAGAGAAGAATGTGATGATCACAGGACCCAAATGTAAAATATACCGAATATTTAAGTTCCCTGATTATAAATTCGGTATTGGAGACCAATTACAAATCTCAGAAATCTGACTGGTTGATAGTGACAAAAGTCTCAGACCTGACCAAAGGAAAGTTCAAGATATGAGACTGATTTTAGTAATTTATAATTGAATCTGCTTTAAGAGGTCATTAACGTCAAATAAACAATTAGAAAACACACATTACAGCTGTTATTCCATTATTCTCTGAATACTAGTATTAACATTTAGTCCTGAGATATCATAAATCCTGAAAAATGCGAATGATAGTGACCACCATGAGAGTTCGAACATGGGTTCCCGTGCATCGAGCTGTCGTCCAGACACAAAACCCAAACATAATCACCGACACTCATGTGAATTAAGATCGAAGTGCTGTGCATTTGCCAGAAATTTTGTCCCCCGTCAGCAAATAAGTATCCAATTTTGTTGGCTACCGAATTCTTAGCTATGGTCACATGATAGCCCTCGAGTGAGGGCTGTACAGAAAGTGTTAAACTGATCTGATACGTGCTACTTTTTGGTGCCCGGAATAAACCGTGTCTGTTGTCATAGCCTCCACCTTGATTGAGTTCAACTGAATCGAAGAGAACCGGTTGATTGTTTGCGCAATGGTCAAAACGATTGTTTAAGGCTGCCATGAAAGCAGGTGTTTCAGAGGAAAGAGCTGCTTTGCCTTGTAGACTTCCTATAACAGAAAACAGTTTTGACATATTCAGTAATAGCGCTGTTCAACATTTTTATTTTTAGGCAGACACGAGTTACCTCTCTTTATTATTATAATATATATATATTAAGTCGAAAAGGCGAATAGGTACACATCATCTTGTGAATTTCAGAGGAACATTACAATTTAGCTCTTTTTTTACTTGTATCTTTAATATATTTAAAATTTACCTGCAATGCTGAGTTCACTCGGAAATATAAAGGTATACATGTATACCTGACATCTGTTGGATTTTGACCTTATTTGCGTTGATCTCTGCCTCGAGTCTTGCAAGTAAATGACGAACGCTGGTGTCCGACTGCTGGTCCTGATCTATGGGAAGCCCATGACTCAAACTGACCACCAACAGTGTCATAAACAAACGACCAAATGCTTCCATTGCGAAAAGTCTGCTTCGTGTTGCGATTTTATTACAAGATGTTTTATTTCCTGTTTTCTTTATCGGGATAACCGAGTTGTTAGACAAGGTAAAATGTTTTATAGATTAAAATTATCTAAAAACGTCTAAGGCCATTGTTTATTTTTTGATTAATCAGTTAAAGACTATCTGTCCTTCAATTTATCAGGTTTTTACCATTGACAAGTTGGCAAGTCTTATACATGTAAAACCTTAACAAAGTTTTTGACAGCAAAGAGAAGACCTGTAGCAATGAAAAATAAAATGCAACTCAGTAAACGTTATGCTTCGATAACGCTCCCCTCGTAAGAAGGAACGCAAAACGCTCTCGTTGGAAGAACCGCATACCGCTCCCCTCGTTGGAAGGACCGCAAAGTGCTCCTGTTGGCGGTAATTACTATGCTCTGCATTCATTTAAAAATCCGATGCCAAAATACACAATAGCTTTATTGTAAATTAACTATGTCCCTCTTTATAATTTGAACGAAACATTCTTTTATTACAGTTGTCATTCAAGTTTAGTTTCTGGCTTTCGGTCTAAGATTACTTACTGAAAACCCCATCAGACTGTTCACTTATGTAAATATTGGCGATTATGTTTGACTATCCAGCAATATTTGGCCAGTTTAAACCAGGTTCTAGTTAGCACAAACATGCCCTTACATGTTTTCATATGAAGAAACAAGTACTAAACGTTTTCTTGGTGAAATAACTCCAACCCACCCATCAATTTGACAATGAAAAACATATATTTTCTTTCATTAAAATTCTTTAAGGTTATGAATTATTGTCATAAAAAGTAATCAAACTTTTTCAGGAATTGCGGCTTTATTAGTGTTACAAATAACATTGACCCTATTGTGGAGCAAACCCGTACCGCCTAGCCATGCAATTAAGGTCACGCTACAGACTGAGCTCGCCGGGACGACCCCCACCCCCCCCCCCCCCCCCAAAAAAAAAAAGGTTGGTCGGATAATCCTGATAAACGTTATCGTCACTGCATGACATCGGTAATCGATTATTAACTGATAACAGTACTGGCTATAGGTACGGGGATACTTTCTATTGCCGCCACACTGCACAAATAGCGCTACTGTAAGGGACCTAAGAAGTTTGTGCAAAAATGCTGTATTGCTATAATTTTGATCTCCCTACATTGAATTTATGCATATGACAATGGATTAGCCCGTAATGAACATCATCATATTTAATGTCGGTCAGTAAATCAGGCACACATGATAAAACTTTTCTCGTTATAATCATAGTACAGATACATGTAATTACTTATAACATTAATTAATGTTGTAAGATGTACGTTTGTACTGTGTACAACCACCATATTGCATACATGTACCAAATAGAAAGTATTTTACACTAGTAGAGTACAGAATATTTCTTTTGTAATTAGAATCATGTTCAAATACATTACACAACACGATTTATAAGTTTGACAGCTATGTGGGTATATGGGGATATTTAACAGTATCTAAAGACTGCTTACATTATTTTGAAAATGTAGGGGACATGCATAATAACATTACTACAACTACAAACATTTGCTATTATTTTTAGAACTAAAACAAGTATACTTAGTCTAGTTATAAATAATAACCAGATACGCCACAGGAAAACTCCGAGCAATACAAAACAGATTGCTAAATTGTAAAAGTCATATCAATTTCATAAAAATAATATTGTTTGTACGAGTTTGTTTCAACAATTGGACATTCAAACCTAGTTAAAAAGAGTTAATCTGAGTTATCCTCGCATAAACATTGAGTTACATCCTAAAGGGTTTCTAGATAGGGCCCCAAATGATGAACACGCTCAGGAACGAAATTGTATCCTATTTCCTTAACGTACATTGCGAAAGGGTAAGACTTAAGGTAAGGCCTGCCTAACTGGCACTATAAAGAATCCAACATCTGATTATATTTTCATCAACTGCTTCATACCACTGACTTGTATGCAAAATTTTAATGATTTTCGCCGTGTAGTTTTTGAGATTTTTAGCTTTTTTATTTAAAAAAGTGAGAAAAAACGTGAAAGTATCCAAATTCTTTAATCGGTGACAAAATTTTTTGTTATTGATAAATTCAACCCTAATTTTTACAGTTGATCCAAAATATGTTATATTTTACTAAACCAATTTAAGATATAATATATAAATACAGAATTTATCTTAAAATGACATTTTTTGACCAAATAAATTTAAAAAATGCATTTTTTTATATTTCACGAGACTAAATTAATGAAAATTGTGCAAAATCCTGATTGGTGCAATATACAAAAATTTACAATTTTTTAACAATATACCTTAAACAAAATTTAAACAAAATTTCAGAGAAGTTTACCGTCCAGTTTTAGAAATTTTCAAATTGATGACTTGAATAAACACTATTCTGATAGCGAAAACCCCTTTAATCTTGATTATTTTGCTTATTTTAGTTTAAATCATGAGAATTTTATATTCAATGGCAGAATTACACAGGAAAAAAAGAAATATGCCAATTATTTAAGCTCTAGGCTTACAAAAATAAATAGCTTCCAGTGGGATTTGAACCCTGGTCCCCTTGCATGACAGAAATCTACCCTAATTTACTACTATAGTTACCTCCCTTGGATACTCTCCTGGATATAGGTATTCATTAGGAAGGCCTTACCTTAATCTAGATTTAGTCACCTTTAGGCTAGACTAATTTCGTTTTGTTACGATGTTCGGATAGACTAAACTTCGTTGAAGGTTGATCTATAGGACCGACAACAGATCCAGTATAATGGAAAGGAATGTCAAAAGTCGATTCATTAACTATTGCTAATGTGATGTTCTGAGAGAAAGGTTATATATGCTCTTTAACTATTACTAATAATTATGATTTTCTGAGAGATGGTTATAACTTAATCTTAAAATTATTCTGCACATGTATCGTTAATCTATGAGTTTTATCAATGCCCTGCATCAAATCATGAAGTGTTGATTGAGAATCTCTGATTAAGTTTTACGTGATGACATTTATTTTGAGTTCTGTCAGTTGCACGTCTGAGTCTAGAAAAAAACGCGTTAGGGAGGCTAAATGGTCGACACTAACGTGACTGTACTGCTGTTTTATTGATAAAAATATATATATACAATTAAATATATTATTGAAAACAAAACTCGAATAATGTTTTTATTCTGATTAATACATCATTACACAAATCAAAAATAACAGTAAGAAATTTATTTTATTCTTGTCTTCAGATATCATGAATCCAGAAAAAGTCGAAAGGTAATGATCCCGATATCCAAGACTTGGGTGCCCGATCATGGAGCTGTCTCCTAAACACGACACCCATATATCGTCCCCGGCATCCATGTGAAGAATGATTGAGGTGCTGTGCATTTCAAAAATGGTTTAGCTGTCCGTCTGCAAATAAATACCCAACATGGTTGTTTACCGATTTTTTGACAAATGCCACATGATAACCCGTTCCTAGTGGACTCGAAGAGAACGTTGTACTGATCTGGTAGGTGCCAGTTTTTGGCGCCCGAAATAAACCGTGTCTGTTGTCAAAGCCGCCCAATTGGTTAAGTTCTACCGCATCGAATACAACTGGTTGATTTGTTGCGCAATGGTCAAAAGTATAGCTTAAGGTTGCCATAAAAGCCGGAGTGTCCGATGTAAGTACTGCTTTGCCTTGATGTCTACCTAAAACATACACAGATCTGACACCTGTTGTAATAGCACTGACAAACTCTTTTATAACTAAATGAACTGGTACCGCAAAGAAAATAAGGAGCAGAGACATAAAACATGCACGAGCCTGTGTTGAAGATACTTAAGCCGAACTGCACAACAATTTGTTCCCTTAATCATGTTAATGAAACGGAGTATTTGTCCAAGAACTATTACCATACCTCAAATGCCAAGGTAGCAAAGTTAAAAGTCAAACTTGTTTACATTTCTAGTGACCGGAGGATATCTAAGCAATTTCTCAAGGGATTTCAGCCAAATTTAACACAATGTTCACCTTAAAATGAAGAAGCATCCGAGAACTATGGTCAGCCTTAAATGTAAAGATCTTACATAGAGTGTAAAGGTCATATATGTAACATACCAAAAATCTAGTGTCCGAAGCACAACTCAGAACTAATAAAGGTACTTCGGCCAAACTGCACAAAAATGCTAAATGAGACGTTCAAATTTTGTGTAAATTTCTTGTTATCGGATCGTAACTTTTTGACCCCTCTTTTGTTTCGTGATTAGAACATATTCTAAGTTATCCAAGCGTTTCATTAATTAAAGGTAACCTTGAGCGACATCCGAGGCAATAAAAACATTTTTTTACGAATTAGAATTTCGAAGAAATAAAGTTCATTTGTACCAAGAAGATTGAACAAACGCTTATATTATTTTAATCGTGGACGTCTTTTTATTAAGAACCATGGACACTGGAAAAAAATGTTCGGCGTCGTTGAAATCAGAACCGCAAGCACAGTGAAAATTATGTCACCATTTTCATTAAGTTGCAAAGGTTTCGTAACCGGACGACGTTCCTCTGACGGGTTATATGAAGAGATTGATGGATTGTATTTTTCTCTAATATAAGCTTAAATACTGAAAGACTGAACGTATGTCTTTCTCCCTCTATTTTGCTTCAAACCTTAAGCAAAAGTATTACAATGTACCGATCTGCAGACTTTAACACATTATTGTATTTCCCTAGCATCGTATAAACATCTGCTGGTCAGTGAATAGCTCTTATGTTTAATACATATCCGACATTAAATAAAGCTTCGTGTGGTTTGTGTCTTGTATGTTTCAAATGTACATGTAATGCCAACTTTTATTGGAAATGAAAAATTTTTACCTGTCAAAGTGTCTTTCAACTTTTTAATTTCGGCCTTATTGGCACTGATCTCTGCCTCTCGTCTTGCCAGTAACTGATGAACGCTGGTGTCTGACTGCTGGTCTTTGGCAAGAGGCAACCCATGGCTCAAACCTATAACCCAGTGTCACATATAACCAAATTCTTGCAACCATTGATAAATTGTTGCGCAGTGTCGAGAGTTTTAGTACTAAGTGATTTTATGTCCCGTTTTCTTTATCGGGGCATCAAAGGTAAAACAAAATTCTTTATAAGTTTTACATTTATCATTTAAATATTTGTTATCGTTGAACATTATACGGAACAAACACGTTGATGATATTTGTATCAACCATGGAAAAATAAACAAAAAAAAACATTGTACTAGATGGGGTTTAATTGAACACTTGTGGCGCCATCGGGTACTTTGACAGTATATTTGACTGCATATTATTATAATGGTCATTATATGCATTGGATTTGTTTCGCTTTACACATGCAGCTACAGTCATGTAGCAGTTATCGCAATTTACCCCTGGAAACCTTTCTAGGCAACTTGCAGCTAAGGTATCATTAGGTTATTTAGTAATGAATTTGCGAATCTTTAAAATTTACCACTTTATTAAAGTGGTAAACTTTGTTCAATCAGTTTGTTTCTCGATTTAAAACAAAACCCATTGGAGATTGTTTGATGAAATTTTGAGGTCTGAAAGATCTGTGTAATGATATTATAAAGCCGAAGAAAATGCATATTTTTTAAAATTTGGGATTTAGCTGCTGCTGAAACTACTAAGCACTTAAGAAGAAATCGCAAATCTAGCTGACAAACATTGATTGTTGTACTTATTACGTTTGTAAACAAGGAAATAATCAATTTAAAAATTGTAAGTTGAATAATTATAGAATTATTAAGGGCTAACAAACATTTTTCGCAATATTCTTTGATATAAATAATATCTACAGGTAAACCACCCCCATCATCTAATACACATTTAAGTTAAGTACTTTCAAATCTCAATTTAGATGCTTTAAGCAGTGTTAAGCTCATCAAACGTGCATTCAGAAAACAACATCGAGAATTGCTAATTGGCGAATTCTGATACCAATTATAGGCCGTTAAATTTAACTTGTTATACAGAAATACAGTAAAACGAATGTGGAATACAAACATTTACTTTCGTATGAGATGGAAAGGTTTTAAAAAGAGATGACATTTAAGCACACCCATCCGTTGCAAGTCGGTAAACTATAAGGTAATATAATATCTCAGTTAAAAAGGGTAGGATAATGATAATAACGTTTACCAGTCGTTCAATGCAAACATAACGATCCTTTACTTTTATTATTCCCGAAATTACTAGACTAACAGCACTACAGTGTGCACAATGAACATCCAAGAATTCAATCCATAGACACTTTCCAAAATAGTATACTGCATATTTATTGATCTCGAGAAATTTTGTTGAAATAGTGAACCGGAGCTACTGTAACAAACACTGTATCACAAAAGTATCTCATGTCCCAAATACCATTATTTTGTTTATATCAACTGCCTTTGTTTAACAAGGTAAAATGTTTATAAATACGCATAGTGGCATAGACCGTTGAATTATGGAGATGGCTGATAAACGATCAGGTCATTCCGTTAGGATAGTTTTGTAATCGAAATTGTAGGTTTTGGAAAAGAAATAAAATGATTTCTTAAAACTCGACGTGTGTTTTGTTAACAAATGATAGTGCCTCTAGCTAGGAGCGAACCCGCACCGTCACGGCGACAGCGCCTAGCCATGCAATTCCTGCGACGCAACCAATTGAGCTAACCGGGACAACCCCCAAAAAAAGTTGATCGGATAGCCCTGATATATGTAACAATCACTGCATGACATCGGTAACGGGTTAATTTACTGATAACAGTACTGACTATATGTACGGGGAGACTTTTTACGACCGCCACACTGCACAAATAGCGCTACTGTGAATTTCAAATGATACTACCTCTAGCTGGGAGCGAACCCGCACCGTCACGGCGACAGCGCCTAGCCATGCAATTCCTGCGACGCAACCAATTGAGCTAACCGGGACAACCCCAAAAAAAGGTTGATCGGATAGCCCTGATATATGTAACAATCACTGCATGACATCGGTAACGGGTTAATTTACTGATAACAGTACTGACTATATGTACGGGGAGACTTTTTACGACCGCCACACTGCACAAATAGCGCTACTGTGAATTTCAAATGATAGTGCCTCTAGCTGGGAGCGAACCCGCACCGTCACGGCGACAGCGCCTAGCCATGCAATTCCTGCGACGCAACCAATTGAGCTAACCGGGACAACCCCAAAAAAAGGTTGATCGGATAGCCCTGATATATGTAACAATCACTGCATGACATCGGTAACGGGTTAATTTACTGATAACAGTACTGACTATATGTACGGGGAGACTTTTTACGACCGCCACACTGCACAAATAGCGCTACTGTGAATTTCAAATGATAGTGCCTCTAGCTGGGAGCGAACCCGCACCGTCACGGCGACAGCGCCTAGCCATGCAATTCCTGCGACGCAACCAATTGAGCTAACCGGGACAACCCCAAAAAAAGGTTGATCGGATAGCCCTGATATATGTAACAATCACTGCATGACATCGGTAACGGGTTAATTTACTGATAACAGTACTGACTATATGTACGGGGAGACTTTTTACGACCGCCACACTGCACAAATAGCGCTACTGTGAATTTCAAATGATAGTGCCTCTAGCTGGGAGCGAACCCGCACCGTCACGGCGACAGCGCCTAGCCATTCAATTCCTGCGACGCAACCAATTGAGCTAACCGGGACAACCCCAAAAAAAGGTTGATCGGATAGCCCTGATATATGTAACAATCACTGCATGACATCGGTAACGGGTTAATTTACTGATAACAGTACTGACTATATGTACGGGGAGACTTTTTACGACCGCCACACTGCACAAATAGCGCTACTGTGAATTTCAAATGATAGTGCCTCTAGCTGGGAGCGAACCCGCACCGTCACGGCGACAGCGCCTAGCCATGCAATTCCTGCGACGCAACCAATTGAGCTAACCGGGACAACCCCAAAAAAAGGTTGATCGGATAGCCCTGATATATGTAACAATCACTGCATGACATCGGTAACGGGTTAATTTACTGATAACAGTACTGACTATATGTACGGGGAGACTTTTTACGACCGCCACACTGCAAAAATAGCGCTACTGTGAATTTCAAATGATAGTGCCTCTAGCTGGAATTTTCTTTTTCTGGAACACCGTTCGTTCGCTGTTTACAAGTTGAACTCAAGGTATCTTCATGACTGGTGTTAGTATACTACACTATAAAACGTTAAGCGCTTACCACACTCCTCCCCAGCACGATCATCGATAAAAAGAAAATGATCAAACTCTCAATAACGCCAATATGCCGTTCAATGAAACTTTGCTTAAATGAGTGTTACTAATGTATCTTTATTTTGCATATTGTTAGACACGTTAGAAAGAAAAATAACGAGATCTAAAAATTCCCTAAACTTCTTATTACATAAATTCACAAAAACTAAACAACACAAAACATCATTTTGAATGCCCTCATGAGTAATATGATACTGACAACACTGTCTTGTGTCCTCGTGACTTATGTAAACTTTATGAGATATAAGTAAAGGTCTGTTTGACTTTCAATTTCCTGGTCCCTTCCTGGTCGCGTAAACGGATGACAATTATAGATTTCTCTTTCAGTAGTTGAAAGTTGTTTACATTTTCTTGTCAGTATCATAACACTCACATTGGAACTTAAAGTTATGTTTTGTATTGCTTAGTTTTTGTGAATTTATGTAAATAGAATTTGAAGTAATTTTTAGGTATAACTTTATTTCTTTACTTTTCTAAAATGTCTTACTGTATGCAAAATAAAGATACATTTAAATTAAGTAATATTCATTTGTGCAAAGTTTCATTGAATGGCATTTTGCCGTTTTTGAAAGGTGAAATATGCATATCAGGAATCGCCACATTCAGGAAAAACAGCCTCCACACACAGTCAAGAAGAAGAGAGAGGGAGAGATGGTTAATATAATAATCAGTTTCAAAAAATAGACACCACTAACAATAAACAAAAATGAGAACCCGAGGTCAGTGACAAATCGAATTGCCACTGGGTGTTTAAACCAGGTTCTAGGGTGCACCAACCTCACACTTGCCCCAACAGGTTCTCTTATCACAAAACAAGTACAAGTTGTCTTGGTGAAAAAACTCCAACCCACTTATCGGCTCAACAGAGATTTTGATAATTTTCTTTTTGACGGTGAACGTGGTAGGGAGAAGTGTAAGACCTTAACGTCAGCCAAATATAAACCCAGAAAGTTAACATCACAGAGTATACTCACTGCGTGGTCAGCAAGTAACAATATCGGTTGTTGCAGGATAGGTAAGTGAATACGTATTTTAATACGCATTTTATTAGGAAATAAAACGTGGTACACTACCGATACATGTATACATTTTGATAAAAATATCTGAAGTATAAAATGTGTAACGGTTTATAAATTCAGTCTTTGATCAAATACACTTTATACAAATGTTATAACCTTAAAATAAATGATATCCAACAAAAAAAAATTGAACGTATATAATTCTTGTACACAAGGTATTTTTTACTGGTCTGAACATGAACATCAGACTGAAGAGGAATTAGGTTCGTCAATTGGATTTAGTTAAAGAATTGGCGTATCGTTGATGGAATCCTCTTTCGCTGACGGTACATGTTCAAAATTGTCTATTCCAGATGGCACTGACGTTGTCGAATATCCTCCAGACAGCATTGACGTTGTCTGATTCCCTTCAGACAGCACTGATACTGTCGAATGCCCTTAAGACTGCGTTGTCGAACTTGAAGAATCAGATTGCATTGCCGTTGTCGAATATCCTCCATACTGCATGGTTGTCGAATATCCTCAAGACTGCATTAACGTCGTCTGGTTTCTGCATTTGCTGCATTCAAACATGTTACACGTAGCCATGGTAGAAATCGTTTCCAAAGCCTCTGTGTTGTATTCGTCCTTGAGACTTTTTGTACTGATGTCTTTGAACATCATTTCTTGAAAGCACGCGACAGTTTTGAATTCATCTGGATAGTTACCAGGGGATTTGTTTGGTGGTTTTGGTGTGCAATACAGAAAAATCACGAATAAGTGGATCCACCTATTTTCTAAAAATATAATAAAAGTACATAACAATAAATACGAGTGTCTATAATCAAGTGTGCAACATGATACTGTATAATTTTCATTATTATTTCTCAATTGTATCATATTCTTATAAATCAATTATGAAAGGTGTAACTATGCAAACCTTTTGACTGTCATATGGGTGATAAAAGCAAGAAACTTTACACACATGATGTTTAGACCAATAGAAACAAAACTACATATTACTGCCCACGCCGTCATTGACACCATTAAACAGTACAATTTTGATCCATCCTAAACGATGGTAAGCATATGGCGGTGAACATGGAATCTTCTGTGTGGTTATTTCAATATTCAGCGGCGTGTGATCCCCATATAATTATGGGTTCGCCCTTTAGAAACGAGAAAACATTGGGCAGAACTTAACAGAATAGAATGTTGATGGGGGATGTGAGAATATAAATAATACCACAGACAACACCACAGGCAAAATTTAAAAAAGCATGAAGTATATCCTACGGGTGATTGAACAATATCCAGCTATAAATTGGCTGGCTTATTTAAACCCCCTATCTTAAAACTGGCGTTAAATTTGTGTATTTATAATTGAAACCACTATGTTATTAATTTGATTTATTTTCAAGGGGATTAGGGGAAAGTCAAAAGTAAACTTAATGATTATCAATAATATAATTGTAATAATATATACATTGTAAGTAAAATTAATGATATTAGTCGAAAACAGAATAGCATCAATTACCTCGCAAATATTAACATAATAAAACAATATTCCCGTTTCTTATATTTGTTTTAAATGTTTGTTGTTTTTTTTAAGTTTCACGAATTTATTTTTCATCGTTACAAATAAGAATGATTGTATAAACTGGCTGGGAAAGTAATATGTTCTGAATTTTTTGCCTACATTGAAAACTTATTCACAAGCGACACTGTACGAATTAAAAACTGTCTCATAGATTATTAAAACGTAATGGGTTAACACTTTGAAATCACAAAGTATGATTTATTCCTGAACATTTTAAGATCTTTCTTTGTTGATTCAAAATCGTTAAAAAGTTTGCTTGCGTACATCTGTTTTGATCCTAGTCAAATAGTATTACATATTTCAATGTTTTTATCATATTTTCGTTTTATCTGTAGATATATTCAAGCACGTTTTTTCGACTGTGGTATCACTTTATTATAAAGTCGTAAAGTACTTACTGTCTATTGTACTCATGACTAGTTTCAGATAGCATTGCGCCCATGTGGCGATATTGCAAACAACTGATACCATATGTGTGGGATGATTCTCATCATTATAATCCTCGAATTTAATTTTATGAAGGGACAGTCCTCTTTCGGCCAGTTCGAATTTTAATGCTTGAAAGAAGTTCCTTTCGGCATTCGAGCCAAAGATATCCAAAATATATACAGGTTCTTTCTGTAAAAGTGATGTGAAAAGAACATATTATAGACAAAATGTTAAGTAACCAAATCATAAAAATCCACATAAAGGAAACACATACTTCCAGATTATGAGTTATCACGTGATTCGTTTTAGAGATTACATTTAAGTTCACCCATCCGTTGCAAGTCGGTCGACTTAAAGGTAATAATTATAATATCTAAGTTATCAATGGTAGGATAATGATAATGACGTTTATCAGTCGTCCTCTGAAGTAACCAAACCTGCCATAGAGTTCATACAGGTTTTGATAAAATGTTGTAAATCATACTTATAGTTATAATATGATATTATCGAAATGAAATATGCCAATTGATTTGCATTATTAATAAAATATGCTACTGAGCTGTGTATGTGAACAAAAGTCTTGTTTAATTATATATATATATTAAAATAACCTGTATCAGTTGTCTCGGTTGTTTCCCGTTTTTACTTGTTAATTTTACCTGACCATCAACAGGCTGCCCATAATCTGTAAGTACCTTAAATGAACAAATGCTTAACTGGGTCATTTTGATTTAAGAAGATGCTGTACGTTAAATTAACTATGGTTAAAGATGATATTTTTAATATATAAATATATAAATATAATTAGGACTAACTAGTTTGAGTGCTTTTGCATGCAACGTTGTCGTGGTGAATGGTGGATTGGATTCATTTTACGAGGGGTTTTAGCCTTAACATTTTGCAGCTGGGAGTTAAAAAAGGTTTTATGGTGCATCAACAGGTTATAATATGAGCAAACAAGCAAAAGTTGCCTGGTGAAATAAATCCAACCCACCCATCCACTCGAAAATGTTGCATTCAAAACAAGTCAAACATCATATTAAGCTAATGGCTTGTCGGGCCAAAAGAGTAGATGCTCAATGACCGTACAAAGATCAGAGCACTAGGAGTTAAATTAGCAATAACGCAAAAGGATACATGTAAGAAACAGCTGGGATTCTACGTCCTAGAAACCTTTATAAACTCTGAGACTCCTGCCACCGTCGCACAAACAAAGCGGTAAGCAAAGCGATCAAGTGTTATGCACCAGGCATGCATAGCTTTGTAAAACATCTTGTTGGTTGCCATATTTGAATTTACAGATGGTCATTTCGGCAACCTTGTAACTTTTGTGGATTATCTGGGAACATCACTGTGTCATCTGCATGCATGAAATAGTTTTTCATAATTACATTGAGTTTGTCTTCTGGATCTTAAAGCATGCTACCTTTATGGCATTATAATGCAAAATAATATTGAAGGACATTTAAGAACAGTGCGAATGATAAACTACTTCAGAATTGTTGGTCGGATTAAAATACTTATTAGCTCTAATAATTTTGGTCGACTGCAGGTCTGCAATGCTATCTTGTTCATAATTCTATCAAGGTAACTTTGAAAGGCATCGAACACGACCCATGAAAATATTTCATGCTCGGTTTGATTTAGCCTGTTCATGGGCATTAACGAAAACTGTGGTACTGTGGTACAAAGCCTTAGGTTTAGCGCTGCTCAATATTTAAGTAAGTAAATAGTACGATTTCGAATCGTACCAAACGACGGTGTGCATATGGCAGTAAATATGGAAACTTTAATGCGGTATTTTCAGATAAATACCATTCCTTGTGAAGCGGCGTATGGTCCTCTGATAAAAGAATGGGGTTGCCCTGAACAAGAAAACAATGGGCAAAACAAATGAACAGAATACAAGTCTGACAGGAGGTCAATCGCGCATATCATAGTGAACGCCAAATTCAAAAATGTAAACAAGTTTAATCTTGTGGAGATTGAACATTATCCAAAGATGGTGGTGGCATACTGAAACCTTTATTTCAGATCTGGTCAAAATATTAAAACAAAAATAATTGTAGAAGTACAATTAGCATAGATAGGTAGGCCTACATGTATAAATACTCGACGAACTCACGTTTAGTCATTGACGTATAGATAACTATTCTGATTTGATGTGTGGGCTGCCACACAGCACAAACGCTACTGTAATATTAAAAAAGATAAAAAGTGATCTTTCAAAAAAGCACTGAACATAAAAATAATATAAATACGTTTATTACATAAATGTAGTTCTCATTTGCAACACTATGGTTTACATATTAGGGCTTTACTCTCACATATTGTTGACTTATATATACTAATACCCTTTCCTAACACAATGATATATGTCGTCACATACCTTCATGTTAGTCGCGCGTAATTCCTTTAACGTTTGAAAATTAAATTAAAACAAGGTAACTTTTGAAATATCTCAAAACAAACTCTTACCTTTTTCTTTATTTTTCCTAACGATCTGTATTTTAGTAATCTCTCACAACCGTCCGAGAATTCAAAATCGTAGCATGTAACGTCGTGTTCTTCCACCTTTCTTAATCTATCTTCTATATGTCTATGCTGGTTCTCGGTTTCTTTCAGAGTCATAAACAATTCACAACGTTTAAAAAGCAAGCTCTTATTATTCAGGAGAGTGTCGAGAGTATTCAATTGAACTTTTATGGATGACAGAACAGAACCTTCCGACTGCAATGCTTTTTCATCACCATTTTGAATTCCTTCTATCTCCTTTTCAATATTCTCAACATTTATATCCAGCCATTGTAGAACTAAAGTTTCATTTAAATTCAAAGCTGATGTTGCCTTTTTAGCATATTCACGGGCAACCTGTGATTTTTCCTCCTTTATCTTTGATCCTTTTTTCTCAACAAATTTAATAATGTTTGCAAGCTTTTTGTTTACCTCGTTGAATGTCTTTGTTGTATCAATAACTTGAACAAGTGATGGCAAAAGCGATAAGGTTGTACACTTTGAATGATCGTTTTGCTTACATAGAGAGCAAAAGAATAGCTCACAGGCCGAACAGTAGAATTTAATGATTTCATCAGGGTGTGTCAGACAAGGTTTCAAGCAAACATCCTGTGGCATACTGGTCTTATCCTTCAGAACATGGGTCGATAGAAAGTAAGAGTGCGATTCTATGCAGCTTGAGCAGAAGTACTCGACACAATCAACACAGAAACCTTCAGCTGTAAGGGATATACCTTTCTTCTTGCAAAACTCACAAAACATTTCCTCTATTTCGTCCGAACTGTTTGTGTGAATGTCCCCTTTTCCCCTATCCTTAAAGATAAATTTAATACATGTAAAATAAAATAATTCCTTGACAACTGAAATCTAAATTAAAATTTATTTCTCCATGATTCTCCATGATTCTAAACTGAAACTAAACGTTTTTTATATTTATTTGTAGAATGGTTTGTACATGTACAATTCATATTTACCACATCTAATACATTGAAGTATTCCAACGTCTACAGTCGTCATTGCAGTCATCGGTAAAAAAAACTATCTTAATATCCCTAACGACAAAATACAGTTCATTATATTTTTGTACACATAAATGTTATTAATGTATCTTAATTGTATATACATGTACTGAACGAACAGCCGGAAAAGTGATAAAAATAGCTAGACCTCTAAAATTCTCTTAAACTCTATTTACATCTT
Source organism: Corbicula japonica (assembly GCA_038501625.1). Classification (NCBI taxonomy): domain Eukaryota; kingdom Metazoa; phylum Mollusca; class Bivalvia; order Venerida; family Cyrenidae; genus Corbicula; species Corbicula japonica. The sequence continues at coordinate 7,442 of JAZAYU010001067.1, read as the reverse complement.
AACAACATAAAACATTTTTAATGGCCCACATTAGTATTATAATACCGACAACAATATGCTGTGTCTTTTTTAAAAACACAACAAACTTTCAATTACAAAGAGAGAAATAAAGATATGTCACCAGGAAATTCAAGGTCGAATACAGTATTACAAATATTTCAAATATATTTTACATATGAAAGACAAAAGGACACACCAATATTGCTGTCCGTATCATATTTTTTATGTTGCAATTTAAATAATGTTTTGTGTTGTGTAGATTTTTTGTATGGATGTAAATTGAATTTTAGTGAATTTAAGTTATAACTATTTTTCTTTACTATTCTAAATTTTCTTGCAAAATAAAGATACACTATCAACATTTATTTATGCAAGGTTAATTGAACTTCATTTTGCCGTTAGAAGCTATTTTTTTATAATTTTCTCTTTTTTTTGACAATAAATATGCAAGGATTACTGAAGAGGGTACTTAAGCGATAAATACAATGTAATTAAAGTATATGAAATATATACAATTGGATCCCTTTTAGGTTATTTTATTTCCAATAATTTTAGTTGATTTGTATTTACGAAAAGATAAGCTTGTATGTCACTTATACAGACTGAGTGAAACAAATATTCTATCAAAACTCACAAAGCACTGAGACATATGTGTCTTCATAACCTTGGTAAACAAATATATGTGCACGTAATTCGGCTCTTCAGTTGATCTAAAAATTGCAACTATGTTTTACAATATTTCACAGAAACGGTCATAAGGTAACCGCAAAAAAGGTAAATACGGTCACTCTTAATATAATTTTCTGCGTTTAAACGGAGTGAATTAGAAAAAATTAATTTCCCCTGTCGGTGTCCGATGGATTGCTAGAGGGCGTTTTTTGCGCACGGGCTTTTCGGGTTTTTGTAACCGCGTGGTCATTCAGTGCTTGGACAGCCGACAATGACGGACGAAAATTGTAACGCTCCAATAAATACTTCAATTGAGCAGCAATTACATAATATCGCCTTACAGCTACAAAAACACAACGAAGATGTGAACTCCTTGCGAGAAGAAGTACGCGGTAATAGTGTTTCAGTTGGAAACGAAGTTAAAAAACTCAAGTCGGACTTAGATATCGAGTGGAAAAGGAAGGGTAACAGAATTCAGTACAATTTTAACTGTGAAGTTCAGGAAATTCTAAAGCAACTGGACTGGGCATTGAAAAAAAAAACAGAATACGGCAGTGAGCTTGTTTCTGAAACACTCGAAAAGATAGCGCAAAGGCAAAAGTTGATACGGATAGCAGACTCTTCCGAGTGCGGCTGGGAAACAGTGAACTTTTACACAGCCAAGCCCCTAGCCGCTGATTCCGAAGATGAGTCCAAATTGCGAAAATCAGAAAACCAGGCACTCAAACGACGCAAATCTAAAGCCGTCAAGCGTTTACAGACACCACGTAAGACACCTACTACCACCGCTAATTCTGGCGCTACGCTCGATTCGTTTCGGAACCAATGTGCAGCTACCGCTCCTTTTCCAGTCTACCAGCCAAGAGACACCGGTTTTTTTCGAGGCCAATCCTTTCAGCCAACAAGACCAGGAGTACAAGGTTCATGCTTCTCGTGCGGGTCCTCCGACCACTTCCGACGACAATGCCCCTTCACTTCCGTCGCAACCGTCTATGATTCTAAATCGGGAATCCAAACCTCCAGGAAATGAACAGTTGTCGACCTTGGACTTGAAAGATGAGTATTTATTCGATAATGTTGGTAGTTTTGCTTACAAGCAAGAACTTTCATTTTTGACAGATGATTATTATGAATATGAGTCTGGTCAGAAAGACATTATTGTTAGGGACCGCTTGAGGCAGAATCTAGATTTTTGGAAATCCGTACATGCGAATAATTTTGTAATTGATATTATTGCCAACGGATACAAAATCCCTTTTTATTCTACGCCTCAATCATGTTTTTTACGAAACAACAAGTCCGCATTAGAAAACAAAGATTTCGTGAGTAAAGCAATTCAAGACTTAATAGATAGAAACTTGGTCGAAGTTTGTGACGAAATTCCTTTTATATTAAACCCTTTAACCGTTTCTATTCGTTCTAGTGACAAAAAAACGTTTAATTCTAGACCTTAGAGCAGTCAACAAACATTTGTGGAAGCAGTATTTCAAATATGATGATATCAAAGTAGCTCTTAATTTTTTAGAAAAAGGTTTTTGGATGATAAAATTTGATATTCATTCAGCTTATCATTTCGTAGAAATTTTCCCACAGCACACCAAGTTTCTAGGGTTTTCTTGGCCCGACGGACGAGGCACAACAAAATATTACAGGTTTTTAGTTTTGCCATTTGGTTTATCAACTAGTGCTTTCGTATTCAGTAAAGTTTTCCGCCCGTTAATAGCAAAGTGGAGGGGCAAAAGATATTTATGCTTCCTTGATGACGGATTTGCTACAGATTACGATTTTGAGAACATTTTACGAATTGGCCAAGAAATTAAAGAGGACTTGATTCGGTCCGGTTTTATCCCAAAACTAGAAAAATGCATTTGGATACCCACCCAAAATATGCCATTTCTCGGTTTTGATTTAAACTCTGAATCCGGAGTCGTGAAAGTTCCCAGTAACAGAATCGAAAAGTGTTCAAACACTCTAAGGGCAGTAAACAAGTCATTGTGCGATCATCGTCGCGTTAGCGTGCGTCTATTAGCCAGTCTTGTAGGTCAAATCATTTCAATGAGTGTCGTTTTAGGAAGTATTAGCCTAATCATGACAAACATGACAAAATTTTTGAGTATAGATATTGCCGCAGCTCCTCATTGGGATTATTATATCAAAATTTCACAAGAAAGCAAAGAACAGATTAATTTCTGGTGCAATAACTCCAGAGTCTAAATTATAAACGCTTATTTGTTCAGCCCTCTAGCACGAGAGTCGTATATTCAGACGCTAGTTTGTATGCTTTTGGTGGTTACTAAGTTAATACTCCACATAGCATAGCCCACGGTACGTGGTCACCTGATGAAACGTCCCGTTCCTCCACATGGAGCGAATTAACTGCAGTTTTTAGAGTTCTCAAATCATTAGCGCATGTGCTTCAGGGGAACCGAGTAAAATGGTTTACAGACAATCGATCAGTTAGCAGGATTATCCCAAAGGGTTCAGTGGTTCAAGAGTTACAATTTATCGCTTATGATATTTATAGATATTGTGTACAAAATTCTATTACCATAGAAATGGAATGGATACCCAGGTCGCAAAACGAAATGAGCGATTATTTGTCCAAAATCGTGGACCATGATGATTGGGGAATAAGTTTTAAAATATTAAATATGTTACATGATAAATGGGGAGTATTACAGATTGATTGGTTTGCATCAGATCACAACGCTAAATTGCCTACGTACTGGTCGCGTTTTTAGGACGAAGGTTGCGCTGGTGTAGACGCTTTTTCAGAGTCTTGGTCATGTAATTGGGGACCTTTCGTTCCCCCGTTTTCTGTAATTTCGAGAGCAATTCACAAGATGATACAGGATAAAGCTAGGGGTGTTTTAATCGTACCGCAATCGTTTTCAGCACCTTTTTGGCCAATTTTGTGTCCTCGCGAATGTTTTAGGCAAGAAGTTGTAGACTATATAGTTCTTCCTACTCAAGAGATTTTAACACCAAGTGTAAATATGGTAGAGGAATATTTGGCAATCAGGATTTGCCTTTCAATATGCTTGCGTTTTAAGTTATACATATAACGGATACGAGAATAACTCGTCTGGCTTAGCAGCTATCAGAACAGCATTACTTGGCTTTACAGTCTTAAGAATAGTTTGCATGGCTTAGCAGCCTATATAGCTATGTTTAAGGCTTATAAACTTGTTTGTTTTTTGGTTGCTGAAGAACTGAGTGAGAATAGCGTACTGTTGAATAGTATTGTTTTTGTCCATCAGTTTTGTACAAGAAGTTTTATTTTTGGCTTAGCAGCCCTGAAAATAGCATCTTTGGTTTGTAGACATGAGAATAGCATTAATTTTTGGCTTTGCAGTCATGAGAATAGTCTTTTGGTTTGCAGTCATGAGAATAGAATTTAGGCTTCGCAGCCATGATAATAGCATTTTGGCTTTGCAGCCATGAGAATAGAATTTTGGCTTTGCAGCCATGAGAATAGCATTTTGGCTTTGCAGCCATGTTAATATCATTTTGGCTTTGCAGCCATGAGAATAGCTTTTTGGCTTTGCAGCCATGAGAATATCTTTTTGGCTTTACAGTCATAATTACAGCTTTATCCAAATTAGTTAAATTTGAAAAAAGTTTTATAAACTAAGCAATCTTGATTTTTTAAGGTGATTACACTTTTATTGGTGATATTTTGTGTATTATAATTCATATAATTTAAAAATGTGTATACGTCTGTTTTTTCATACACACCAAGACGAGATAGACGAGCTGCCGGACGTTCTGGTGGACAGGGTGACCCTACTTCCGGAAATTCTCCTCCAGTCAAGAGCGGAAAGTACCCGTAAGTCTTACACTAGCGCTTTCAACAGATGGAGGAAGTGGGCCATTTCCAATGGCATGGGTAGTGGGGACATTTTGCCTGCCAGGGCGCTTCCGGTTGCCGTTTACCTTACGTCATTAATGCAATTTGCAAAAACCCCGAAACCGATAGTTAATGCTTTTTACAGCCTTAAATGGTTTCATGATTTTAATGATCTGCATTCACCAACTGATTCGAAATTAGTGATTAAACGGCTAAACGTATCCTATCTAAGCCAGTTAATAAAAATGAACCTGTAACAGTAGACTTATTGCAATCAGTTCATCATGAATTGTACACAGAAGGTAATATTCTCTCACAGAGAACAATTTGTGCGCTACTATTAGCATTTGCAGGGTTTTTACGCAGTTCAGAACTGTTAAGCATACGACGAAGTGATATCCAAATACACAGTTCTCACATGGAACATGTTTAACTGTAAAAAGTTGTGTTTTCTAAGGCTTTGCCTCTAGGTATTTAAAGTCCATTTTACTCCAATCCAGTTGGAGATTGACGTAGGGGGAATATAATTTTCTGCGTTTAAACGGAGTGAATTAGAAGAAAATTAATTCCCCCTGTCGGTGTCCGATGGATTGCTAGAGGGCGTTTTTTGCGCACGGGCTTTTCGGGTTTTTGTAACCGCGTGGTCATTCAGCGCTTGGACAGCCGACTATTACGGACGAAAATTGTTAATTTTCATAAAAAAAAACAGTTTTATGTTAATTAAGAGCGCCAAATTACCAGATTTGTTAAATACGTTTAAGAAGTGGTTCATTACATAAAAGATGTTGTTGAAGTGTTTATATTCGTGTTGTTTGAGTTGCAAGTAATAAGATTTTGTACTTTTCATGTAATTATGTAACGATATTCTGTGTCATTCGGCATCCAAGGTCGCTCCAAACAAAATTAAACATGTTTAACTGTAGAAAGTTGTGTTTTTCTAAGGCTTTGCCTCTAGGTATTTAAAGTCCATTTTACTCCAATCCAGTTGGAGATTGACGTAGGAGGATTACCTTTAAAAATGTTTGGCGATAAATAGATTGAATGGTGGCTAAGTTCATTCGATTTATTTATCTGTAAACTTTGGAAATAGAAATGTGGTGATTAATATTACTAAGTCTTGTAGATAAAAAAGATAAAGGATGTCCAAAAGCTCGTCGGAGTATTTATCATGGTCAATTTTGATTGTTATCTAATGGAAAATTTCGGGTTTATGTATCCATTTATCAATAAAATGTCTTCACCTCAATAGTAAAAATTAAATATAACATTGTTTAATACATGTAGTTTATTTCAGTTGTAAAGACCAAATAGTTCGTCTTTTATTTCGCGGAACGTATAGGTTGTATTAAGGTAAATAACCCAGTATTCGAATGTAGTGCGAATGTCTAAATAGTTCATTTTTCTCTCTGAATGTAATAGATGAAAAGGGAACTTTGAAAGCCACCGAACACGACAAATATGAAAATATTGCAGGCTCGGTTTGATTGAGCCTGTTCATGAGCAGTAATGGGAATGCAAATTACTACCCACGCCGCCTAGCCCCGGGTTGAGCGCAACTCAGTAATTACACCATTAAATAGTACAATTTCGATCCATCCCAAACGATGGTATGCATGTGGCGGTGAACACGGAAGCTTCAAATACATGAAATACATCAGAATGTTGTTTTGTTGTTGTTTTTTTTATTACGATAAAGTAATCATTTAGAAATCATTTGAGACATTAAAAGAGAAAATCAGACAGAAAATGGATGATCAATTAATTGGAAGTGAATAGGTAGGTTGTGGAAATCCCGCGTATGAATACTAAACTAATTGAGGGTGACGTCATTCGGTGGACTGGATTTTCTTATAAGTAAGTTTACATGCCATTCGCTTTATTTCAGACAAAAGGGGATGGAAAGACCTTCAAACTGATACCAGGTTTTGCTGAGATAAAGACATAAATAAAACGACAAGATGCAATTGAAAATCATTTATTGAACACGAGTGTCTATGGAATGTTTTTTTTTGTTTGGTTGAACCTATAAGGAAAATAACAACATCCGGGTAATTGTTTATTTTGGTCGTCTGCAGTCAAGACTGTTCAGAATTTCTTTAAATCAGTTTTATTAGTATTTCAAAGAAGAATAGACTCTTAATAAGAAGTATTTGGCCACAAGGGTTGTTTATTTATTTGTCAGCATTCTGTCGGTGAAAACTGTCTTTCAGACAAGTCAAAATATGCTTTTCAGGAGTTGGCAGCATTAATCAATAGATATCCTTGCATTGATGCTTTAAATACACATGCTTCCTCATTTCAGAGTTGAACATTAGAGAGACATCAAGAAGCTTATGAATCTTGTAAACCAGCAAGTCATGGTGGTAGCACCAGAGTCATCTTTAGGGTGTGTGTACTCCTCAAGCAGAGTTTTGGATTGACAGACTGTGGAGTGGTTTCACATTCGTATTATAGCCATCAACATCTTTGAAAGTTAGAACTTCTTCCTCTACTATATGGTCATAGTAAGCTTTTGGGGCAAGTGTCTAAATTTGGATTCAGAGGAAGTTTCCTTTTATTCAGATGAATGTCCTGTTATAGCACTCGGCCGGCCTTTTTCGAACTCAGTTTTAGCCCCTATGTTTTTGATTTTTCGTTTCCTATAAGACACCATAATTGTAAGTCAAACATAAACTATGTTGATTTAGGGAGTACACACACACATTGGGAACATTTAACTGACTTAATATACGCAACTTGCTATGTTAAAGTGCTGCAATCACAAAATGGTCTTAAGGTGCTGCCAATGGCAATTAACATCATTGCAGGCCTTTAATTGACTGGGTTAGTCACTAAAATGAGCTAACTATTAAAGCTACTGATCAAATTGTGTTGTAACTATAGTGCTTTGATAAAATAAATGAATTTTAGCCAGGATTTTGTG